>JAHPZR010022655.1:45000-50000 GCA_019787425.1 Platygyra sinensis | reverse complement strand
ACAGAATATTTGTTGTCTACCTTCGCTGTGTCATTTTACTCGCGGAACAAATATCACACGGTGTGGAAATTAAATTCGCAGTAACTTTGGACGAAGACAGTTTTCTTCCATACATTTCTGTTTTTATTCCATAATCCCATAACCCATTATGAAGCAAACCTAAATTTAATTCAATGACGCTGCATTGTGATGTTGTGAGTAGCCGCTTTCATCGCAGCGCCTCGTCGACCGGCATATTGAATTGGACACTGTTGCTACCAAATAACGTCACGTGAACGAAATCCTGTGCAACGATTGGTTTATGGTTTGTTTTGGTGAGGTTATCAAAAATGATAACGATCCCGGACTGTTACAGGCTGGAATGAAAATATTGGGGGTAGAAATGCTCTAGATCTTCTGCATCTCAAAACGAGTTTATGGAGTGCGATCCCAAAGCAACCCGCTATTACGAGACAAACCCTCAAGGACAAAAATAATAAATACGAGTTTGTGTTTTTGTTCATACCCTGACCTCCGGTAAATTTTCATATTAACAGGGGCGATTTCCTGTTGAAAATAGGGGTGGTCCATGGGGTGGTCCATGGACCGGGTCCACGAGTAGGTCCATGGACCAGGTCCATGGGGTGGTCCATGGACCTCGGTCCATGTTTTGTATTCGTCCATTGAAACCCATCTTGGAGAGCTTGAATTGCAAGTTGTAGAGCCGCCTCGTGTTGGAAGTTTGATGTAAAAGATGAAGCCTTGAGCATATTTCTTGATTTCGATAGCCTGACGACCAGAGGGAAATTACTTTTGCCCTCTTTAAAACAGAGGAAATGTTGATTGTCATCGCAGTCAACTCACAATGTTCTAATATGAAAAAACGTTTGGTCAGGCAGCAAATTGAAATTTGAATCGCAACTTTTTATTTATTTATTTATTTATTTATTTATTCCACAGTTACTAATTACAATTCCATTTTAAACTATTCGATAAATACAGTTTGGTTTATAACAAATTAACCAAAGATACCATATTAATTTAATTAAGGGAAAAAAAATGTCTGTTCTTATCTACCGTCCTTATTTACTTAAAGATGTTCATAATAATACTGTTGTCTATTCTAAATGTTAGATAAACTTTTTTCCTCAAATTTCTTCCATTTTTCTTTAAACAAATTCGTTTTATTTAATTTGAAACAAACAAGCTTTTCAGTTTCATATTTAATTACCAAAATTCTTATGAAGTGGCTCAAAGATGGTAATATTTTTCTGCATCGACAGGTCCATAAAAAAGATTTTCCTAAAATTACTATGTAATTAAATAGATCCATCTCCTCCTCAAAAAACCCAACAATAACCTGGCAATATGTAAGCGAGAGGCTTCTGCAACTCTTGATTTGACTCAAAATTTTTTCATTAACCTCATGCCAAAAAGAATTTGAAAAAGAACAGCCAAACAAAATATGTGGTATAGTTTCTGTTAGCTGATGACAGAAAGTACAGTTGGGCTCCGAAATGTATCCTATTTTACACAAGCGGTCATTGGTAAACAGGATAGAATTCAAAACTTTGTACTGAAAGGAACGTAAATACGGTTCATTTGCAACCCTAACTGGCAAATGAAATGCCTCTGAAACTTGCTCGTCATCGAAGCTAAATTCTTTCTTTAACATGATCCATTTACTTGGCTTTTCCAATTTTTGTTTTATAAGAAGACAATAATAATCATGACATTTAAAACTTTCCAAATCAAGCACCACCTTAGAATTGGATAAAGTACCACGCAAATTCAAAGGAACAGATTGCCTTAAACCTGTCCATTCTAAAAAATTGGATTTTGTCAGTCCCTGACTTCTGAGAACATTAAAAGACTCGATATTCGACTTATCAAAAAGCAGATCATTTGTATATTTAATATTCATATTAAAATAATACTTATAAAAAACACTTTTACCTTCTACTTTTATTTCTTTGTTGTTCCATGTAATGTATTTATAAACATTATTTGGATCTTCAACTTCTCTTATATTTGACCACCACGCCAATAGATCTTGATAAAAGGTAGATGGAATGTTAATCTGATTTGCATCATAATTACACTGAAGTGATAAAAAAAGACCCCCTTCATTTTCCAAAAGATAATTGAAATAACACTTCCAAAAACTTGACGAGTTCTCATCTGTCATGCGCTTTAGCCAACTCAACCTTAACGCTTTTATCATAGTTTCATAATCTATCATTCTGAGTCCACCTTGCTCATAAGGTGCAAACGTTGATTTTCCAATAACTTTGTCCTTCCCGTTCCATAAAAAATGAAAAACTAGATTGTTAAATTCTTTTATAACTTCAGACGGAGTGCTTATCACCATGCTGGGGTATATTAGTTTTGGGAGAAGAATTGCTTTTATAATATTAACTTTGCCATGAATTGAAAAGCCTCTTGACTTCCATAAATTTATAGCATTTCTGATTTTTTCAGCCTTTGCTTAAAGTTTTTCTCAACTAATATCTGTACATCGTATGTAATGAAAATTCCTAAAAACTTAACGCAGGTTTTCCATTTGACTCCAAGTGGTTCATTTTCACAGTTTTGGAGGGATCCAATCCACATTGCTTCTGTTTTCGCAACATTTAGTTTTAGTCCAGAGACTTTCTCAAAACAATCAAACAACAACAACAGCAAATAAACTTTATTAATAATTAACACTTAAACTGAGAACATGCACAACTCGCATATAGCGTAAGCTAGTCGAGGCGAGTTGTGCAGGAAGAAAAAAAAAGAAAAAGAAAAAGAAATCAATTTGTAAGCTTCAAATAAAAGACTATAAATCATGACAGGAATGAACTATAAATAAAATACAGTCATTAGCATCCGGGGATAAATATGTTTACAGAATTGATTCAAGCAATACAAACAAAGCTCGTGCAGAATCTAAATCAGATAAAACAACAGTTGTGTCATCGGCGAATTCAAGCAGTTTAGTTTCCAAATTATTTAATCTTATTCCTTTAATATCGTCTTGGCTACGTATAGCAATTGCTAAGATTTCAACTGCAGTGACAAAAAGGTAGGGGGAAAGAGAGTCCCCCTGCCTAACTCCACGTTCTATGTTAAAGTATTGAGAACAAAGGCCATTGTTTATAATACAGCTTTGAATATCTTTATAGAAGATATTGACCCATCTGATGAAATCAGGCCCAAAACCGAATTGATTCAAACATTTTTCAAGAAAAGTCCACTCCAAACTGTCAAATGCTTTCTCAAAGTCAATAAAAAGTAAAATTCCGGGTAAATTCTTAATTTTTGTATAGTCCATTATATCAAGAATTGAGCGTATATTCTCACTGATATTTCTGCCTGGAATATATCCTGATTGATTGTAATGTATTAATTTAGGCAATAGACTTTTCATTCTTTCTGCAATAACTTTTGAGGCAATTTTTGTATCAACATTCAAAAGGGAAATTGGCCTCCAGTTTTGAAGATCACGACGATCTTGATCTTTTTTCTCAATTAATGTTATTACAGCCTGTCTTTGTGAAGGGCTCATTTCTCCTTTTTCAAAAGATGTATTAAAACATTCAACTAAGGGTTCCCCCAAGAAATTCCAGAAAGTGTTATAGAATTCTATAGGTAGACCGTCATTCCCAGGAGCTTTATTCAAAGGAAAAGAGTTTATAATTTTAGAACATTCTGCAAGGCTTATTGGTCCTTCACCGAACGACCTTGCTTCCTGTGAGAGTATTGGTATAGGCAAATCATCGAAACGAAAGTATAATTCGTTTTCGTCAGAACAATTTCTTCTTGATTTATAAAGATTTTCATAAAATTTTTTCTCTTCCTCGAAAATTTCGAAAGGATCTACTGTAATTACTCCGTTAAGCCGAAGCTTCCTTATGTGCTTTCTTATATGATTACGTTTTTCTAAATTAAAGAAATATTTAGAATTTTTTTCGCCGTGTTCATACCATCTCGCTCGTGATCTAATTATAATACCCTCAACTTTTTTATCATACATTTGTTCCATTTTCTCTTTCAAAACATTTAAAGTTGATAAGTTCTCTTGACTGGGATTATTTTGAAAAACCAAAGAGACTTCTTGGAATTCTCTATTTAACTGCCACTCTTCTAATTTTTTTTGCCTACTTTTACTCATCGAATATTGTCTGGAGTATTTCTTAACATTATATTTCACCCAATCCCAAACAGAGCGGGGATCACTAAGTTCTTGCTTCCCTTCCTGAAGCCAGACAGGAAGAAGGAGATTTACTTCATCGACATATTCTTTATCATTCAGAAGGGAGCAATTTAATTTCCAAAAGCCTGGACCTTTTACTTTGTCATCAACATCTTGAAACTCTATTGTTATTGCAGAATGATCAGTTTTTATCGCTGAAATCATGTCAACATTATAAACGTTGTCCGATAAAGAATTAGAAATAAGCCAATAGTCCAGTTTTGAAAAGACCAAAGGGTTTGATTGACTCCAGGTAAAACTGCGTATCGTGGGATTCTTTATTCGCCAAATGTCATGTAAATCAAGCTCTGACTGTAACTGTTCTATTGTGCTAATTACAGATTGTCTAGGAATCAAGCTGCCGCCTCTTTTGTCAACAACTGGATTTAAAGGACAGTTGAAGTCTCCACCAACAATAATATTTTCAATTTCGTCCAAATTATTTGTTGTGATGGTTTGCAAAAGTGACCGATAAAAGGTAACCAATTCGTTATCCCGATTTGGAGCGTAAATATTGACTAGGAGAGTAGGAGCACCACTTATAAAAGCTTTTAGTATGATAAATCTACCATTAGAGTCAACAATGGATTTTTCAACTGTACAATCAAAATTATTCCTGATTAAAATTGCCACCCCACTCGCATTGTTAGCCCCATGAGAGCAAAACAATGTAGCACCCCATTCTTTTTTCCACGTAACTTCATTCCTTTTAGTGGAATGTGTCTCCTGTAGGAAAAAAAACATCTGGTTTTTGCTTCCTAAGCCAAGAAAAAATCGTCCG
>JAHPZR010022655.1:27500-40000 GCA_019787425.1 Platygyra sinensis | reverse complement strand
CCATTTGAATTTTAGGTACATTTAAGGACGTTCCCTGAGTAGGAATGTAACAGTATGCAAAAGTATTGGTAACTCTAAAGCCTTTATAAGAAGGTTCTCAGGAAGAACAGCTTGCTCGTTTTAGTCTAAAGTATACATTTCACCTGTTCGTGGTTTCGAATTAGAAAACCTGAGAACATCAGATTTTTCTACTCCTAAATATAACACTCGCTGCGTTATTTACGACCCAAACTATGCGGAAAATTGCCTACAGCTGATAGATTAGCCAAAACATTGAAAGCTCTCGCAAACCGTGTGCGCAAAAGTGATATAACCAACTCAGTAATTGACACCGGCTGCAAGGGCTGCATTCTCTGCTCAACATGATTATTTATAGCTATAGATCTTAATCTCAGTTTTCAAAAATAGTTAAAGATTTTAATAACCGTGTTTTTACATCACTAACATATTTATTACTTGTATTACTATTAGCAGTCTGTTTTGTTTTTTTTCTCTTAGTTGTGTCCCCTAATTAGTATGGGTACTATCCCAGGTTTGACGCGTTAATAAAGTTAAATTAAATCTGCTATCTCTAGTGCTACTACCAACCAAAAGCGCAAACTGAACATTTCATTTATCATTCATACAAAAAAGAACATAATTTTACCAGTACAACCCTCACAATTGTTCGCTCTTATTTCACTCAACGTCGCCTACCTTTTCCAAAAGCATCTTTTGAGACTTAGCTTCTCCGCTGTCTTGTTGGTTCAGCATTTCCGTCGGTTTCACTAAAGAACACTTTTTTAAAACTTTGTCAAACAACGTGTAGTGACACGCAACATTGGAGCTGCACATTGAAGCGCAACCAAATTCATCATGAACTTGTCTAGCAAATGTAAAGTCGTCCTCTTCATTTAAAATTTCTGGAGATGAAATTTTGAAGTAGGAAGATCGAAAAATCTCAAACGTCCGCACCTGAAGGCAGCAAAGACTCCAAAATAAAATAACAGAGGTTAATAATGACATTGTTGATAATTATGAAACGATTCGAATTTGAATTAAATAAGTTTCAACTCCGTGAGATGGGAAAGAGGCATTAGATACGGTTTCCGATTAATCTCATCTACGTAAACTTTATTCTTTGAAATGAAACTTGAAAATTTCAAACATCAGACGCAATCTTGGTTCTGTATGAAAGTAAACTTGATACTTTCAAACGTTGACTTGATTGTTTCAAACGTAAACTTGATTCTTTCAAGCTTGGACTTGAGTCTGTCGAACGTAAACTTGATTCTTCCTTTCTTTGAAATGAACTTGAAAATTTCAAACATCAAACGCAATCTTGGTTCTGTATGAAAGTAAACTTGATACTTTCAAACGTTGACTGATTGTTTCAAACGTAAACTTGATTCTTTCAAGCTTGAACTTGAGTCTGTCGAACGTAAACTTGATTCTTTCAAAGTTAAACTTGATTCTTTCAAAAGTAAACTTGATAATTTCAAACGTAAACCTGACTCTTTCAAACGCAAACTTGATGAGGTAAAAACAGAGCAACGCAATCTGGTCATTTTGAGGTCAGCCTGTTTTCTTCTATCCTAAATTTTAAAAAAATGTAAATTTTAAGCAATGTACGTAATCCTGATTTCTTTTTTTATTAATGTAGAATATAAGATTTTGTGACCATGCTTAACCTGATACAAGAAATCAAACAGCAACTAGAAAACGGAAATGGAACATTTAAAAAAACACACAT
The DNA here is from genome assembly GCA_019787425.1 of Platygyra sinensis. Classification (NCBI taxonomy): domain Eukaryota; kingdom Metazoa; phylum Cnidaria; class Anthozoa; order Scleractinia; family Merulinidae; genus Platygyra; species Platygyra sinensis. The sequence continues at coordinate 38,268 of JAHPZR010022655.1, read as the reverse complement.
ATCTACAGCCTGAGACCCTCAAAAAACCTGATTCTGGTGTACAGTTCTGTAATCGATGACGCTCTTAATGTAAACAATGCTGAAACTCGATAACTCTTGAGCCCAGAAGTGGCAAGTGGACGCAAGTTCACCTTGCGCAGAGATTTGCATTGAGTGGCCAAACGGACTCGCAAGTACACGCAAGGCGCAACAAAAACATCTTAAGGCAGACTATCCTCTATTTCAATGGCTTATAACAGGTTAATGGACGTCACTCAACTTGCGTTGACTTGTGTTGGGTGGCAAACGGTGAAAAACTTGCTTTAATTTGCGTGCAAATTTGATTTCGACCAAACCGAGCTCAAGTCATCGCAAGTCAACGCAAGTCCACGCAACTGCACGCAAGGCCTGGCCAAATGGAGTGGCAAGTAGACCCTAGTTTTCAACTTTTGTCTACTTGCGAGTCCGTTTGGCCATAGATAGTGGTAAGTAACTATGGTTTGGCTAGGGCTTAAAGAGTGTGGGTGTTTATGTCAAATGTGTTTAACAAAAGGTAGGTTAATAGTTACTTGACCTTAGTAATCTTTACGTAGAGTGCTGCTACAAGAAGTATTCATGGGTTTCGCTGTTGCTTTAAGAGGAAAGTAGAAAGTTAGTACATGGTTACTAGTTGTGGTAAGGATTTTCAGTTCATTTTTTACGTTGTAAAAATATAGGAAACCTTATGAATGTAAACTGCACTGAAGATTTAAACTACAAGTGATTTTGAAAATTCTCTCAAAATAGCACGAGCTTTTGGGAGAGTGTTATTTAAAAGATTTCATATCATTATTCATTTTTTATATGAACAATAAAAATTACAAACTTGCCCATGAATGCATGCAGTTCGATAAAAGTTTGATTAGAAAACGGAACGGCACTTGAAAGATTAAAAGGTGATCACTGTCGTCGTCATTATTATGGTTGCCATCCTCATAATCTCATTATTCATTAATGTCGTCTTCGTATTCATTAATGTCGTCTTCGTATTCATTAATGTCGTCTTCGTATTCATTAATGTCGTCTGTTCCATGTCATCATTCTCATCGTTCTTATCATCATCATCATCATCATCATCATCATCATCATCATCATCATCATCATCATCATCATTATCATCATCATTATCATCATTGCAAAGATTGTACTTCTCGGTTGAAACACAGTCGAGTTTGTTTTTTGACACAATAGTAACCTGTATAGAAAAAGCATATTTTACATCTTGGAAGAATGAGTCTCGACTGTCACACTGCACTTCGCACTCTTTCGCTCATCAATGCCTACCTTTTCCAGAAGAATTTTTTGGGGTTTATTCTCTACGCCTTTCTCTCGGTTCAGCTTTTCTGTTGCTTTCTCGAAAGAGTACTTTCTTGAATCTTTGTCAAACAACGCGTAACGGTTGTAACACGCAACAATTGAGCTGCACATTAAAGCGCAACTTAACTCGTCGTGAACCTGCGTAGCTATTGTAAGATCTTCTTCATCTAAACTTTCTTGAGATGAACGTTTGTATAGTATGAAGATAGAAACATGTTCATTTGAACGTAACGCAGCAAAGGCTCGACAGTAAAATAACTTGAATTTGGATGAATAACTTCATTTTGAACGTTTCGAGATAGTTTCGATCAGCTAAGAGAAACGCATTCACTTTAACAACTGGATACTCGACGCGACTGAGGACACAAGGCAGTGAAGCACAATATCAGTAATTTTAATGCACCATCATAATTATTAAGCACTCGAGGGGTTCATTTGTTATCTGCATAACTACTGATCAGCTACTCCTCCGTATTGACCGCAATTACAAATTTGTGAAACAAAGAAATGGTTCGTGGCAAGGCTGACTCGGCTAAGAGACTCTTCAGAGATCTTTCAAAATTCAACAGCTAACTAATTGAGCATCGCGCTCAAAGTCCCGTTCGCAAATTCAAAATGTTAGCAGTCTCGCCCAGTTTGTCGCGAAGAATTCCCAACCACATATTCAAGAGCTAGTTTATTTATATTTTAGACAACCCTTCTTAACATTCACCGACTGATTTTCACAATGGCTGATAAAGTTCAGTTGAGCCAAACGAAACATTCCACTCTGCGTGAGAACAGGAAATTACTTTATATCAACTAATTAATCATGTAACGCCTGTTGGAAATTAACTGTAGTGGGAAACTGTGAGGTATAAGTAAAGAATACACAGCTGCGGTTTCCAGTGTAATTGTAACAGCTGGGCTTGTAATTTGTATGGTTATAACAGTTGCAAATAATATTATACTTGCTTTATTTAGGACGTTATTGCTTAATAAGCCGTGGTTGATAATTATAACCTTTAACTTTCGGTAACCGCTACTGAATGTATATTTTACGGAAAGCTGAATAGATTTCTATTGGTGTAAGTGAAGAGTTTCTAATAATCAATTCTCCACAACTAAGATCAGGAAATCCCTCAAGGCCAATTCCAACACCATGCACCAAGTATGGTAAGGGACATCGGCTCAGAGGCTGAGTTTCCACTCCAATCCGGGAAAACAAAAACAATCCCACTACCCCTAAAACAATAACAGCTGCTACACTATGATGACAATTAAATTACAAGCTTATGAGAGCTGCTGCACATTTGTTAGTTTTCAAACATTTGGGCTTGTAAACATCCTTGGCGAACATGCTTAGCAGGAGGCCAAATTGAAAGACACGGCTACACGCAATATTGACTGCAATGTTACAGTATGTGTCCTGACCTTTAACACTTCCTGGTGTATTGGTACCAGTCCTACACGTGCATAACTACTGGATGTAGACTCCACAGAACGCTGGGTAGATCTCTACTTTTGGTTTTTGCTCACCGGAAGAGCTGATAATGATTTCTCCACAACTGAGATTAGGATATTCCTGAAAACCAATCCCAACACCACGAACCAAATATGGTAAGGGACATCGGCTTTGAAGCTGGGTCTCCACTCCAATCCGGGACTTTATGACCCATGGGTGTGGTCCAAGCATGTTGAAGCCCTGCACTAAACAGCTTTTGTCAATGTTGGGTGGAGTCTTGATGGTGGACGAGTCTGCTGCCCATGTCTTATTCGCTCCACTGTGGAGAGCGGAGTGAAGCGATGGTGCTGTATAATTCATCACTATAGATGTTGCGTCCTTTGAGGTGTTTGCTATAAATTCCATGGTGACACATATCCTGTTAAAATTGCTGAGCCAGAATCCAGGAAGTTTAATTTGTTTACTCTTGAAAATTACATTTTGTGGATGAAACGATTCCTTGTTGGTCCAGAAAGAGGAATCGTGAGGGAACCTGTCCTAGGACGTGAGATATATCAACCGTTAGTAACATAGTGTAAACAAACTGGAGGACTCTATGGATAAAGTTGCGATTGTACATTCTACTACAATACCTTGGCGAACCTGACATGGCCAAGGAGCCACGTATTTGCCAAAACCATCCCCATAATAACATTGTGTATGCTTCCTTAGTTATTTAGTTTTTGAACGTTTTTGTGCGTGTTTTCGACCTCTGTCGAAGTTTTCCGTAGTCGCAATCTTTTTCCCTTCGAGGGCTGATTAAATTGAACGACTCGATCCAAGGCTGAAAAGAAAACGTAAAATTTTCCAGTTTTTTTTGCTGGACGTGTTGAGGTGGCTCAAAACAGTTTTCAGCACTTATACTTTGATGGGTCGCTTGACCCACTCTTTATCACTTGAGGCTACAATCATGGTATCAAAACACTGCCCAATCATTGGTGAACACGTTGTGATCATTTTCGTGGCACAACAGGTTACTATAGCAACAGTATGACCTCCTAAAAACACCCTGTATTGCAGCTTTAGGGGCTTATAATTCAAAAACAACACGGTGAATATTTTTTCTATGATGAACTTTTGATAAGCATGATAAGAGGCACCTTTAGGCAAAGTTTAAAAAAATTATGTACATGGGGTTCATAGCCACCTAAAATTTTCGAAAATTTAAGGGTGGCTCTGAACCCCATGAACGGAATTTTTTTAAACTTTGCCAAAAGTTGCGTCTTATCATGCCAATCAAAAGTTCATAATAGAAAACAATTTCACCTTGTCGTTTTTGAATTATAAGCCCCTAACGCTGTAATTGAGGGTGTTTTTAGGAGGTTATACTGTTGCTATGGTAGCCTATTAGCTCGCGAAAATGATAACAAAGTGTTCACCAATGACTGAGCAGTGATTTGATACCATGATTCTAACATCAAGTGAGAAAGAGTAGTCAAAGCATCCAAATAAAAGTGCTGGAAACTGTTTTGAGCCACCTTAAAAGGAAACAATCACTGATTTAAGGGCATAGCTGTCTTTAGGGCGATAGCAGAGGCATTTTAATTTTGGTTCGACAGGTAATTAGTTGAATGTTTCTCTGTTATGGAAGAAGTAGTAGAAGCAATACATGTTAAACAAATATTTCTCGTCCTTTCAAAAGATACCTTTTGACCTTTAACTATCATTACTAGTTCCCAGACTCCACCGCCACATCCAGTAACGCCTTTCATTTGGCACCGTGCCTTCCACGTAAAGTTACCAACTGTTAGGCTATAAACACCAGTCGGGCTTGAGCTGCGATGACAGAAATAACATTACCTGAGCATTTCTTTTACGTTGTAGATCAAGAAAATATCTGTATAGCAAATTATATAAAACGTTCTCTGGTTAAAATAGTCAAAGAAAAGAAGCTTCTGATTCCCAGTAGACTTCGAGTAGTCCCTCTTTCACTTAGTCTGTCGAGCAAGACGCGAAAGAAACCTGCAAGAAATTAAAAAGGCCGCGCGAGATCTCGCGCGGACATTTTTTTCTCGCGGGTTTCTTTCGCGTCTCGCAAGACGAACTAAGCGATAGAGGGACTACTCGTAGTTTAGATTACCAGTCTGCAGCTTTTGACAAATAACTAACAGCAGGTGGTTATTTATTTGACCTTACTTATCTTTTTGCAGAATGCTGCTACAAGATGTCTTCTTGGTTTCTGTTGATGCTTTGAAAATAAAGGAGAAGGATTGTGATTACTGATTATTGTCGAGATCTTCAGTGTTTTGCGATAATTATACGTAATTGTATCAATGCGGGTGTAATTAATGATTAGACTGCTGTCAGTCTGTTTTTCTCTCGAAATTTCAGCAGGAATTATGAGGCGAGACGCTTTAGCCTAAAGGAAAATGGGGCGAGACATGGGCGCGGCACGCACGAGAAGAAAAGCAGAAGGTTTTTTCTAGTCTCGCCTTATTCCGTACTCGGCCAATCCCCGCATACTGCCATACCGGTCTTTTGTGTACGCGATGAGTGTAAGCACTCGTCTAAACCACAGTATCTAAGTGATCCTTAGAGAAAAAACCGGCTGCAAGCAGACTAATTATTGATTTGATACCATTACTCAGTTATACTAAAAGGCCCTGGGAACGAGGTTGTTGGCTGAGATAAGGCTAATTTATCGTTATTTATTTTTAAATTGTACTGAAGTGAAAAGGACCGCAGCCACTTTCGTAATTCATACTGGAGTATTGAAAGAAATTATGAAACAAGGTTTCCATCAGTGTCATTGTCCTTGACACCATCGTTTTCATTATGATTTCCTTTCTTCGCGCTTACCCTGAGCTTTGCAAAGATTGTCCTTGTCCTCTGCTGAAGGACAATCAGGTTTGTTGTTCGCCGAAATAGTAATCTGTATAGGTAAAAGAAAAAGCACTGTTTTCAGCGGAAAATGAGTCAACTTTCCATTATTGTGGTTTAAAACCATTTCATGTTATATATCAAACATTAACAAAATGACGTCAGTTTTTTATGCGTCTGTCCTGTTATTAATCATGAATTTCGTCATAACATTATCAAAGTAGCTGTGGATCCACGAGGCGATAGCCGAGTGGATCCGCAGACTACTTTGACAATGTTATGACGACATTCATTGTCAATAACAGGACAGACGCATTAAAAACTGATTTTTAAGAAAACAAATTGTCGATTTGCCCGCTCTCGCTCGCTGACGGGTCGCATTAATTTTAAATTTGTGTCTGTCCGCATATTGACAATAAAAGTTGGCCAATGAGCGCGCGTGAATTTCCATAGTTATCGTAAAAACAGTCTTCGATCACAATCCCAAACATCGATAATAGACATGATGATAGCGAATGCAGCCGTAACATTACTGGAAAAAGAACCTGAAAAAATATTCAGGCCTTCAACGGGATTCGAATCCAAGACCTTTGCGTTACTGGTGCAATGCTCTCGCTACTGAACTAACAAAGCCACATCAGAACGGTCGTGTGTGGGTTTGCCCTTCATGTTTAGTGGACGTAATACTCGGCTCAAGGATGTGAATTCCGTTCTAAACCTGAAAATTTTTAAGGTCATTTTATGATGAGTAGTGTTATGGCTACATTCGCATCTATCATCATGGATGGATGGATGGATGGATGGATGGAACCCGTTATTTAAGGTGGCCGAACACAGTTTTCGCGCGCGCTCATGCTAACGCAATTCAGCGCGCGCACAAGTATTGCAGAAAAACAAGCATGGCATCAATACAGCGATCATTTTATTTGCTCAATGTCCGCGCTGTCTGTACTATTTTTCTTCACAAATGAACACTGTATTGATGGTTTTACTCTTTTATTACAGAGGTATGTTAGAAAAAGTAACGATGCAAAGAAACCAGCAATTGTCAGCTTTTGTTTGTTACCGAAGGAACCCAGTTAAATGTAGCGCATGCGTAGTAAGTCGAAAAAATTGCGATTGAGTGAAAAATTGACTTTCGGAGATACGCCTATTTCTCGAGAACCACTCATTAGAATTTCACGAAATTTAGAGCCTCCACAAAAAAAGTCTAGGTCTTCGTTTGATTGATTCTGTCATTCTTTTGTTCATAAAAGTAATATCCATCTCGTGGATTTCTATGATACACTTGTTAACGATACTTGTCTTTTCCAAAAAAAATTACCTGGATCCCTAGATCATTTGACCTTAACTCCGTCTTGAGGCAAACGTCGGAGAAAGTAGCCTTTAAGTCTGGCTTTGACAGCCTTTCAGAGAGTTTTCTCCCCAGCACTTTTGCCCGAATCATCAGCGTTTTGCCCGAAAAATTTATGAAATTTTTGTAACTGGGGGGGCTGCAGCCCCCCTCGCCCTCCCCCCGGCTCGTACGCCTATGGATGTAGATAATCTTTCTTCTTTCTTAAAGACAAAGTTGTAAATATTTTATACCTTTTTTTTCATCAGTATTTGTAAATATTCCGTAATTCAGCCTATGGCTGCAAGGTGTTTATAATAAAGTATCTATTTATCTATCTATCTATCTATCTATCTATCTATCTATCTATCTATCTATCTATCTATCTATCTATCTATCTATCCCACTTATGCCATCTCAAACAATGCAACAATGCAACAATGACATGTCTACATTTAATCGCTACTGTTGGACATATGTTACCGAGAATAGAGTTGAAAATACGACTTTTGACGGCGTTTGGAAATGTGGTGAAACACTCTCTTGACGGTATTTGATTTACCTTCTCAATCTAAATTAAAACTAATGGGAAAACGGAGAAATAAAATCTTATATAAGATCAGACATCCAAAGTCGCGGTCATGATTTTGTTTAAACTTAACCAGGTCATTTTTCCAGTAGTGTTATGGTTGCATTCGCATCTTTCATTCTTTCATCATTTAAGTGCTCCTGTTGGACATTTATTACCATGGAATTCATATACTTAAGCCGAGTATTACGTCCACTGAGCATAAAGAGCCCAACCCAGACACCATCGCTCTCGTGTGGCTTTGATAGCTCAGTTGGTAAATCATTGCACTGGTAACTCAAAGGTTGTGGGTTCGAATCCCGTTCAAAGCCTCAATTTTTTCAGGTCATTTTCCCAGCAGTGTTATGGCTGTATTCGCACCTTTTATTCTTTCATTAATGAATTATTAATGAGCTTGAGAAAGGCAGATCAAGATTCATCGAATGATCTAGCAGCGGATAAGAAAGCAATAAAAGATGGTATTCCATGTTCTCTAGGTCAAGAAAAATTGCTAGCGGACAAAAGGAAATTAACGCGTAGATCAGTAGTTATTAGACACTGCGCGACACTGACAATGCCTTCTACTTCAATCATGTTCGGCTTTTCTTTTGTATAGATTTCCTTGGCTTTTTTGATATTTTGATCAGTATTCTCTTGCTCTGAACTGTTCATCGAAAAGATCATCTCGCTCGGGTTCGCTCATTTTTGTCCATAACTCATATGGCATTTCTACTGCCTTGCATGTATTCTATAGAAGTTTTTCAATCTGGGCTTCGACAGCGATTTTCCCCGGAACCAAGCATTTAAATATATGAATAGATTGGGCCCTGTAGCAAAAAATCACCTAGTGAGAACCTTCATTCCTTTTATTAGTGAGTGAAATCGCTTTTTGCTAACTTAAAATAAATAAAAAGAAATAATTTGTCGTCTGTAAACACCTGTCGAGGCAAGGTTATTGAAATAGACCACATTTTCTGTAATTCACTGTTTTAACTTTTTAACTACGATATGGAATTGGATTCTGTTCTTGACTTGAGTTTAAATGCTTGAAAAAGATATGCTACCGAAATTTAACTTTGCAAAAGCTGCAAAGTAAACGGTTCACTGTAAAAGTAATGCTTGATATAGCTTTCACTGAATGATCACATACTAGGGTCTCATTCACTAACGAGAATTGACAGTAATTGGTCATCACCTGATGTCTTATTCGCAGTGTGATTGAGTTAAAGATCAGATAAAGAAGATATTTTGGAATAAATTGCAGGGGGTAGTGTTATGATTTGGTGGCTAGTCATATAACAAATTGATTTCATGCTCTTCAGACAACCAAGAACGAGTAATGAGATTTCTTGTGCACTGTTATGAGAAAAATCAAAACTTAGAAAATCAACGCAAAACTGTAACTGGTCATTGGCCATTAGTGTTAAAATTCTAATGATGTAGCAAACGCATTGCTCTCACTCTTTCTTTCATCGTCGCCTACCTTTTCAAGAAGAATCGCTTTGGACTCGGGTTCTTCCTCATTCTGTTGGTTCAGGTTTTCTGTCGCTTTCACGAGAGAACATTTGTTGGAATCTTTGTCAAATAACGCAAAATGACATTCTACGGTGGAGCTGCACATCAAAGCGCAACTAAACTCGTCGTAAACCTGTATATCTTTAGTAAAATCTTCCTCTTCATCTAGACGTTCTTGGGATGAAATTTTGAAGTACGAAGATCGAAACATCTGCAACTGAACGCAGGAAAAACTCGCCAATAAAATAACGTATCTTTGAATGAGCGACGTCATTTTGATTAAAAACGTTTCGAGATTGGTTTTGATCCGCCAAGTGAAACGCATTAAACAAATAGACACTTCTTGAAGCGACCGAGCGTAAAAGCCATGCTAGCTTCAATGTCAGTGGCTTTAATAAGACAGCTGTTACGTGCTTGAGGGGGTCTCACATCATCTGCACAAATATTACATCGCACAGTCCCAAGTTAAAATAATCTGAATTTAGTCTAGCTTCAGTTTCATTACTTTGTCTCTACCGTTTTTTTAATAAGTGCACTTGAGTTTGCAATTAGGTCAGTTCGCAAACAATCTTAAAAGCCGCTTGTGTTTGTAATTGTGTTGTTCTGTTTCGTATAATTTTTGACACAGCCTATAAAAAACTAATCGTAAATAGAGAGCAGAGACAGCAAGCTGACTCACACCAAATTCAAGGCGCGTTGTTGACTGCCAACCGAAAGTATATTTTGGGACTCGGGCTCTTGTCCATCTTGTTGATCTCAGATGAAATTTTGAAGTACAAAGATGAAAATATCTGACTAGTGTACATCAACGAAATGGAGTTGCTTTCTATAAGCCAGGAAAGAGACTTGTATAAGAAAAATACTCAAGTCAGCTGTTAGAGGGCATGCATCTTTAATGCTAGTGGTTTTAATGATTCATTTGTTGAGCGATTTTCGCTCTGTCACCTGCATTAGCACAAATTATCCCAAAATTGGCCAAAATGAGAAATTTGACATTTGTGATATTCTGAGTAAAATTAGCATCGATATTAATTTGTATTTACTTTTCTTTTATAAAAGTTTTGAGAGGTTTGCAATCTGTACTTGCGAGTTAAAGAAAGTAATTTGAAAAAAGGTTGTAATTTTGTCTCTGCTTTTGATCGGAGTCTAAAAAATCTGAAAGTAAATAAAAAAAACCAAAATCAGCCGCCTGTGCAAGCATGGCTGCACTGAAGCTGTGAGATGATTAAGGTTGGTCATTGTTTTTAAAATATTCTTTTTACAATATTGCTCGCAATGTTGCTGTGGCAAAATTGCTGTGGCATTTATCCGAATGTTATCATTTACTAAGCTGAGGGCAGGCTGCCTTTACCTTTCACTTTAGGAAACCGCTACTGAATGTATAATTTACAGAAAGCTTTATACAATTTCCCAGTTGGTGTGAGTGAATAGTTGCTGATAATGATTGCTCCACAACTGAGATCAGGAAATCCCTCATACCCCAATCCCAACACCATTCACCAAGTCTGGTGAAGCGCACTTCAGAGACTGGGATTCCACTGTACTCACTTTATTTTAAAACTTATTTTTATAAACTTTAATTCTAGGTATGAGTACCGACAGTGTCGTCTTTGTTGTTTCTGGTAACACATACCTTGATGAAATTACTGAGCCAGTATCTAGAAAGTTTAAATTTTATTTTTCTTTTGTAAATTACACTTCCTTGACAGAAAGA
>JAHPZR010022655.1:0-25000 GCA_019787425.1 Platygyra sinensis | reverse complement strand
TAGCAGTATTTGCCATTTCGTCATTCTGTCCCGTTTGTTGAACTTGCAGGGCTTGAATTTGATATCTGTGTCGCCGTACGGCTAAATAAATGTTGTAGTAGAGGACCGCTGAGAATATGAGGCAAACTACACCGATAATGGGAACCACTGCTTGAGAAATATTGGTGGAGACCTGCAAGCAAAACAGCGAAAACAGTGCACTGAACACCCATATTGAGATTACCACCGCAACAACTCGCTTGTGAGTCACAAATTCCTGATATCTGAGATGGAGACGCAGAGCCAAGAATCTGTCCACACTCAGAGCCATGACTCCGGAAAATGACGCTGCAGAAAATAAATACAAGGAAAAGAAAAACGCAGTTGAGGCAGCAACAGTTGAATTGTCTCGCTGCAACCACTTGGCCAGTAGCCCAGAGTAGAAAGGCTGTCCAAGTAAACCAACACCAAGATCAGAAACAGCAAGACTAAGAAGCAACGTTTTCAGAGGCTTTGGTAACGATGAAGTTTTTCTTAGCGCCTGTATTGTGATTCCGTTCAATATGACGGCGGTAACGGCTAGGAAAGCGTTGAAGACACAGTTAACAATGTACCATGACCTTAAGTTCTCATATTCCGTAGTCGTGGACTGGTAGAGCAGCACTTTACCAAAGAGGGTATTTTTTATCATCTCGTACGCCAATGCTGACAATGTTTTTTTTTCCTGGTTTCACTTAAGTATTCCCAATGAGCTCCAAGATTATCTGACAGACTTGAAAAAACAAATTCGATAACATGTTCCGGTACACCTCTTCGGATAATAACTTCATTGAAGAAGTATTCGCTGAAATAAGTTTGAAGAGCCTCCTTCCTAGCAAGCTTTCACTCTTAAAGGTCCGATCTTTCACGGAATTCGAAATTTTAAAGTCGTCAATGCAAGACAAAATATATACTTTGGGGGTTTCAAATTCCTTGTATCTGTTTACACCAGGTGTCTCACATTTCATATTTTAAAAGATAGCTTTTAGAAAGCTAATTTTAATATGCTTTTAACTTTATTTTATTTTACATTGTGCCTGACGCGTTAAGAGGATGTCGTTAACTTGTGGTATGGTTTTACTCTTAATCACGAACAAGTGTAAAATTCAGTTGACTTCTGTGCCGATGCCGTGAATGATCACCTGCAAACCTTTACCACAAATGTAAACAGCATCCGTTTGTAAATTAGAATACGGTGAATTAAGTTCAAACTGTCAACTGAGTCAAAATGGCAAGCTGGTGGTGTGGGCTGAGTGCGCAAGCGCTATAAATTTCTAACAAAAAATACTGAAAGAGCAAGACCAACATTCTCGTATCCCAGTCATACAAACTTGTTCAGTGAAGCGTATATTACAGCATTACTGGCGAGATACTTCATGTTGCATTTTCATTCAGCGAGACGGTAAGCCGCTTTCTCCAATGTAAATGTAGTTAAATTTCTAAATTTGGGTTAAATACTGAAACAACAATCATCGGCCATTCTCGGAAACGTGCACGGAAACTTTTAACAACATCTGCCTTCATGCCTTTTTTCAAACCAGTTTCATAGAAGATTGTTCCCTCGTCATTACGGAAAGTACACTCTTACTTTTTGAATATTACTAAATGTTTGACGGAACCAAGTACTGAAAGTTCTTCTCTTCCTCGTGGCCCTGAATACATACGTAAACTGTATTGCAGCAGAGGACTTTCTCTTTGCAGATTTAAGCATTTACTAAAAGATCGAAAGAGCTAGAATAAAACTTGAAAATTAAAAATTGACGGTTTTAACAGGTTTGAAAAGCGGCACCAGAGGCTAACCTGATTAATGAAAATAGGAATCAGAGTCGGGCTCTTTAAGCCAAATCGTGGTATTCCAAACGGACTTATTCTTAACAGACAGGAGAGGTAAAACATCTTGAGGAAATCGTTAATTTAGAACTTACCATTAAGCTTATTACTGATTGTAAATGAATGAGTTCTAACAAAAAACTGAATGTGTTATCTACACAGTACTCTTTAGGTGAATAACTATAATCAACTTAATCATAAAAATTACAACTCTTATTTATTATTTTCCGCTAATTCACTTGCCAAGTTGTTATCGGAAAGCTTGTTATTGGACAGTTCAATAAGCCAATCACATTCAAAGTTGTAGTTTAAATCAACCAATCACATTCGAAGTTGTAGTTATGTGCGTGGGTTTTGTGTTTTCGGCGCCTATTGGCCAATAGGAGACGCGGTGGCCTTAAAATGTTAACGTCTCCGTTGTCAATGTTTTAATGTAACTTTTCCCTTCCTTTCAACTTGGCTATATTTCTTTTCTTAGAATTGTAGTTTTTATGATTAACTGGTAATAAGACCTCGTGTCGTCCAAATCGGTCTGTAATCATACTCCCCCTGCGCGGTCGTACGATTTTGTTATCACTCTTAAAATAACAGCTGAATTAGGCTCCACTCATTCCCATTACCATCACTAATTTGTATTCAATAAGGCAAAATCCACATTAGATTTTTTCGTCTTCTCGACTTTATTTGAAGCCTAGCTCACCAAAAGAGAGATAATTTATAAATTAACAACAAAATTGCCCAAATACTCGATTTTGAATCTTGTGACGTTTGGTGTACTATAGCTCAATTGAAGACGGTCGGTTGTTGATCAGTCATTTGCATTTAATTTTTTATCTATGTTTTTTGATCTTAGTTATTCAGGTCATATAGATTCGGGGAATGTCCATTGAAAACGACTACAGAAACATGGTCGAAGTAAACTGAATAGTAAATATCAAGTAACGCTACAGACTTGAGTCACATTTTTATAAAAAACACTTTTTCAGTTGGATGATAGCTGTCCAACCTTTATTGAATGTAGACCCTGCAGAAAGCTGGAGAAACCTCTTCTGATACGTTAGACTTAAGTATCAATTCTCCACAACTTATTTGCTGGTCTCTTTGAAAGCTGATACCAACACCACGCACCAAATATGGTAAGGTACACACGTTTCCAGACCAGGATGCCACTCCAATCCGGGACTTTATCACCCATGGGTGTGGTTCAGTCAAATTGAAGCCCTGCACCAAACAACTTTCGACGATGTTGGGTGGAGTCTCGATGGTTGACAGGTCTGCTGGCCAGGTTTTGTTCACTGCGCTGTGTAGAGCGGAGTGAAGCGATGCTGCTGTATAATTGAGTAGCATTGATGTTGCTTTCTTTGAGGTGTTTGGTGGGAACTTCATGGTGACACATATCTTGGTGAAATTTCTGAGCCAGTATCCAGGAGTTTTGATTTCGTTTTCTTGTCCAGGGACATATTTTTTGTAAGTAACTTTTCTGGTCCATTGGGCGGAATCATAAGAGAACGTGTTCTAAGAGATGAGGCAGATTTGCTATTAGCAATTTGACAAAATTATCAACAGGAGGGAGGGGCGAGGGTTAAGGTTAGCCTATGAACATCTCATCCAGGGCAGTAGAGGGAAAATTCTTGACGATGTTAATTTATGCCCCTCCTTTAGCTTATCCAAATGTTAAAATTCATTTGTAGGTAACAATGAAACACAATATTGTTGACCTATTTATCCGGAAACTTCATTTCGCCAAAATGGAGAAGGCAAACTTAATGAGACCTAATTTCCTGAAATAAGTAGCAAAATCGCGTTGAAAGGAACTGATTTTCCAAATTCTATGTAATGCACTGACAAGGGAATTGGCACTACATATTTCAAAGCCAATTTTACAAAAATTCAAGAAAGTGTTCCACAGCAGGCTATAAATTTTTTCATTTCATTAATTTTGGCTAGTAATGTGTTTGCGTGTCTTTGATTAATAATTATCTTTTAAACGGAAGGGGTGGGTAATCGTGAAAGTCAATTCCAGGGAATGAACTAAGTGGGATTTTATACCAATGAACCATTAAATCTCAAAACTAGTTCCCAGACTCCACTTCCACATCCGGAAATCCGATTCATTCTACATCTTGTTCTCCACGTGACGTTTCCAATTGTTATGTGGTAGTAGCCACTTTTACTTGAGCTGCAATAAGACCAAATTAAGTTTAGTCTTTTTCCTTCCAATGTTCGAAACTTATTTTTCTGGCTAAAATATACGTACAATGTGAGACTATTTAACACGTAACTTTTAACCACATTTATATTGTTAAGTATCTTTCCTCCATTAGACATGGTTAGCATAAAAATCTAGGAGACACCACTGTCCTGGCACGCGAAATGTTCTCTTCCGATTGCCGCCCGTGTGCTCGTATGACCATTGAAGCTGAACTTACTAAGAAAACAGAGGGCTTTATGGAATAAAACAGTCAACTCTTTTAGAGGCTTAAGGTAAAAGAGAATAATACATACCTGTTTCTTTGTAGAATGTCACCACAAGAAGTTACCCCGATCTTGTCGTTTTCTTTGAAAATAAACAAATACGTTGAGAGGTTACTGGAACCCGACGTTACAAATCGAACTAAATCGAACGCAATCACGCGATTGGGTTCGATTGAGTTAGGTAATCGAACACAATCGAACTCTTACAAAAAGTTTCAGTAATCGAACGCAATCGAACGTTCGATTCAGTTCGATTGGGTTTCGAAAAGTTCCTGGCTCTGCATTCTTGTTTGTTCTCCCGGCAACACACAAGCGTTGGGGAGCGAGCGAGCGGCAAGGCAGCTAAAACCAACGGCAAAAGTGGGAGAAGTCGGCTCCGTGGATTGATAAAAACAAACCATAGCATAAAATAGGACTACAGTGAATGAAGATGAATTTTGTATTGTCCGTTGAACCTTACGTTTCGGGTTTTTTTTATGCGATTTTACAGGCAGATTATTCTTTCAATGTATTTTTCATGCCGAAAGTCTATACATCAATAAAAATATTACTAGGTAATTTTTCATTTGTAGCTCTTACTTACTATTGTGTTCGATTAAGTTCGATTGGGTTCGATTAGTTCAGAAATAGATCGCAATCGAACTCTCTCACACAAAATTTTTGGGTTCGGTTGTGTTCGATTATCGAACTAATCAAGCCTAATCGTTCGATTGAGTTCGACTACCGAACAGTTGGATTGGTAACGTCAGGCTGGAAAATCATCAAAAATATTCAGTTTTACCAGTAAATGACGACATCTCAGTTAACGATGACATCTCCATCGTTTCCGACGAACCTGAGTCTGCAATCTTCATCTTCCAGGTTGCTAAACAATGCAACGGATTCTCGCTGTGTCATGTTAATATGAGAAGTTTTGAGTGCTCATTTTGGATGACGAGAACCTCTTCGGTTGTTTCAACAAAGATTTTCCCAATACTTTAATATACTGCCTTACCTTGATCAGCGTCAGTACTTTTGTTGCTTTTTTCATTTGAAGAAGGACCATGTCCGTTATTCCCGTTGTTTGGCCGGATGGTTACCTAGAAGCAGCATACAGCTTTGTTTATCGGTAGTTTATGTTATGAAGACTACCCTTGTCTTAAGTCTTATTTCAGCTCCACTTAATTATCACTTCACCTTTACTTTCATCAAAGCAATTTTCCCTTGATTTGAAAGATATATTAATTAGTCCAACCTCGTTCCCAGGGCCTTTTCCCTGGCTTGGGGGCGGGGCGGGAAAAGGCCCTGGCATCGGCTGGTCATGTGCACACCTTACACCCCGAAATCCTGGGTGTAATAAATTACCGAGTTTGCATAATCAAAAGTGCGAAAATCGAGATTGCGGAGAAACTGTCTGTGCTTTGACTTGGATCTACTTTTAAACGTTGAAACTTTGCGTCGTTTTGTTCAGTTAAAGCCATTTCAAGTGAAATATTTTGAATATTTACTGAAAGGCAAAGATATTGTTGCCGTTCTACCGACTGGCGTTGCAAATCTCTGTTGTTTCAGCGTCTACCGGACTTCTTGCCTTTAAGGCGGACAATAATATTTTGTAAAATACACGAATTCTACGGTTCGTGACATTTTTTTTACATATAATTGCCGTTTTCTGCTCGGTCACTCGACCGTTTTCTCGCTTCACTCGTGTTTATGAAGGGCACTTCATGCTGTATTCGTAATTTTAAGTAGAGTTGCGTGCTGTGGCAAATTTTTATAACTAGGCCGAACAAACAGTTAACAGACTTGCGGGTAAATAGCTACATTTGAATCCTGTGGTGCCAGCACGATCAAATGAGGAATAAACCATACGTCAAGCTCCATCCGAAACATAAGCTCGACCAGATAGCTGCAAGAAACATAAGAATTTCCCTAGACCAGCGTATAGATTTCTCGAAGTAAGGCGTCTCCTAAGAAAACCGCACGAGGGAAAATATGATATCCGTGATAAGAAACCACACGTACTGTACTTGCAAACAGTTCTAGTTACCGCCGGGCCCGGCGTCACAATATAGAATGCAAGATAGCAAAATGCCCACGGTAAACTCACTCAAGCGTTATATTTTCCCCTCAAAAAAACGAATGCTTGGAGACTTAAAAAATATATCTTGCAATAGAAATGAGCCTAGACAATGCATTTACACATGGCAAATTACAGATCCAGAGGTTGTCAAACTCAGCGAAGCGACGTGCAGATAACAGCGGAAATCATGCAGACCTATGACGGCCTCTAAAAATTTTCCATGGCACAATCTAACGGCTCAACTCTGCTTAAAATTCTTTCTTACAACACAACATGAAGTGTCCTTCATAAACACGAGTACGAGTGAAGCGACAAAACGATGGAATGACCGAGCTTAAAACGGCAAATGCATAAATGCCAGGAACCGTAGAATTCGTGTATTTTACAAAATATTATTGTCCGCCTTGACAGGCAAGAAATGCGGTAGACGCTGAAACAACAGAGATTTGCAACGCCAGTCGGTAGAACGGCAACAATGTCTTTGCCTTTCAGTAAATATTCAAAACATTTCACTTGAAATGGCTTTAACTGAACAAAACGACGCAAAGTTTCAACGTTTAAAAGTAGATCCAAGTCGAAAAGCACAGACATTTTCTCTGCAATCTCGATTTTGGCACTTTTGATTATGCAAACTCGGTAATTTATTACACCCAGGATTTCAGGATGTAAGGTGGGCACGTGACCAGCCGATGCCAGGGCCTTTTCCCGCCCCGCCCCCAAGCCAGGGAAAAGGCCCTGGGAACGAGGTTGTAATTAGTCACATGTTCTGCTTGTTTACCAGTAAACGAGCCCGAAATAACTGTAATTGAAGTTTGTCTTCCCTTGTGTTTAATTTTCGCTTTGTGACTGGGGTGGGATCCGAAAACGTTTTCGGTTTTATTACCTTTAACGCCTTCACTCAAAACTATATTCTGAGACAATAAATAATTCTTTAAAGGGAACCTCCACTCCTACCAAACAATCACTTTAAGGACGGTGCCTACTAAATACAAAGGTTCTTGCGCAAAGTTAGGACCACGCGGAAAAAGTAGATCTTTGAAAGGGCTATTGGAATCCAAAAAGAAAAATAGGGGTAGCCACGCATTTTTTTGAGATAATTAGCCTTGAATCCCAACAAAAATGCTGACATCAGCATTTTTCTGAAAAAAGAGGGAAAGGATATTTCCTCACAGATTTCCTTAGAATTCGCCTTTACATACAGAAAGGCAAACACACTTTAAAAGATCTTTAAACTACATGGCAAATGGTAACATTAAAATCATTTTTGGTACGTTTTTAATAACAAAATCGTTGCAAAAGCGCTTTTAGTGTCTCTGACAGCTTTCCTCTGGTTAAGGTAATTCCCTTGAAATTGTTCTACTATCAAACTTTTTTGAAACTTGGCGTAATGAACATTCATGATATGAACATAATAAAAATGCAATAAAAAGTGGGGTCACCGTGCTTGTTTACGCGTCAGCAGGCTCTTAAAATGGGGTATTTTTACTGGTTGCGTTTTAAAAGTTCGAATCACCTTCATACAGAATTAAATCTTGGTTACTTGAAAGGCACAAAGTTTTGTCTTAAAAGTAAAGTTCATTTATTTACATAAGCAGTATTGCTTCATTTAAGCCGTTTTTGATTGCCTGGTTGCGGGAATATTGCACTTTTCGGACACTTCCGTGGTTAACTCAAGTCCTCACCTTGGCCAAAATACACCCAGTTGGGAACTATTTTTCCAAAAAAAATTATGTTCTACTATCAAACTTTTTTTCCTCTTCAAATATGTTCTTCATTAGACTGTTCTTAGCAAATACGTGAAAAAAAAATCAGGGGTCACCGTGCTCGTTTAAGAGAAAAGAAGAATTTATTGCGTTATCGAGCTTAGTTTGAGGGAAATCTCTTACGTTTTGCACGTGCGCGCGCTCATGTGCACGCGCTTATGACGCGAAAATCGTGTGCAGTAGGGATGCGCAATGCAATACTAAGGAATTACCTTAAGCTAAAATACAGTCTAAATGCCTTTTGCTCACAACCAGAAACTAATCACATGTTAAATAGGCTTGCCACTTCCATTTCGCAGCATAAAATGCAGGGGTAACCACGCGTTTTTAAAGTTATTGATCTTTTTTCAAAACTTTTACGGTGCCCGTTACATTTTTTCCTGTCACCTCCCCAGTAAGTAAGACATTTGCGTTTTTGCGCGCGCACTACACCATCTGCAGGTATATGTTTACAGTTGGATTTCAGTGTGATTTTCGAAAGATAACAGCTAGATTTTCGGCTGGAAGACGTTAACAGTTAGTGGTTAGCGATGTGTTGCTATTCTGGTCCTCCTGGTTTAAGTACAGGTTCATTAAATTGATTTGGTCACCGTAGGAAAATTTTGCTTTAATTTTAGTCGTGTACTTGGTGGCGTAGTTGATTGGGTCAATAATGGACCCCAACGCGCGCGCGCTTAAACCATGGCTTGCGTGATGCGCAGAAACGTGTGCGCACTAACATTGAAAAGTAGGCACCGTCTTTAAACCGCAAGATATAATATTTGCAATAACGTTAGTTTTAGTTTTTTTCCAGAAGAGTTTCTATAGTGGAGAAAAACGAATTTCAGAATCGCGTATATTTGTTTTCAAATTTCCTTGGCGCCGCCATCTTGAATAATTGTGACGTGTATTGGTTGCTCTATTGTTCTGACACAAAGAGCTTTTGTCTAATAATAAAAGATCAACCATTTCACGTCACAATTATTCTAGATGGCGGCGCCCGGGAAATTTGAAAACAAAAATACGCGATTCTATATTTCAAGTATTTAAGGTAAACGCGCTTTGTTAGTTAAAACTTCAAAAAAAAATTGATTCTTAAAATTACTTCGTGTGATTTAAAGTGAGTTTTTGTCAGAGTGGAGGTTCCCTTTAAGTTTAAAGAAAGGAAATCCCGACCGCAACGATATTTGGATATCTGATCTTAATTAGCATATTTTTTTGGCGATTTTACTTCCACATTATCCCCTCAGTTTTATTTTCGTTTTTGGAAGATATTTCAAGCACTCAAGATAGCATTTTAAATCACATTTCCAAACACCTCAAAGTTCGTTCAAAATACTCCGCTGCGCGTCGTATTTTCAACTTTTTCCTCGATCACACTCGACGTCGTTCGTGTTTGAGACATTCAGTAGATGAAATTGATTTTACAAGCGACAGCGTCACAGCACTGTTTAATTAATTTTTATAAAGGTGGCACTTTTGTTATTTAAATAATCATTATTTCATTATCAGTAGTCGTTTTAAAGAAAATTTGCCAGAGTTTTTTTTCCTGCCCATTTTGCATTAATTACCACTATAACCTTACAGAAAAGTGTCAAATAAAGTAAACAAGAAATCTAAAATTGCTCTGAAGAAATTTGTTATCAGATTTTCATTGCTACTTGCTCCAAGTGAAAACTGTTGAAAGTAGATTTTGTGAAAGACATCTTCAGTTAGCTTTTATTTTAATGTTGTATAAAAAAAAACAGCTACCCCAATCGCTACATGGGGTAGCTATTTCTTTTATACAATATTGTCTGGAAAGGTGACAAATTTTCTAAATTTTAAATAAAGGAGCTCGGCTATGCATGCTCAAAACAGTCTATCAAAGAGAGCAAAAATTACACGAACTCGTTGCAATTTCAAAAAGTTTTCGCAAGAGATTTTCTTCATTGATCAAGTTGTAGCTAGAAATTTATTTATTTCTTTTTACAGTTTATCATTTTTTATTACATTACATTCTTTTCATTACACGCACTGTAAATTAATGCTTGCATTACATGCAGCTTGACTCTACTTTACAGTTGCATCGATGCTTGACATTACTAATACTGTTAAAAATTTATTGCTTACCTTTCTCATGTTCAAAATTCTTGATGGCGTGTTGTCGTCACCTTCGTAAGGCTCAGTTGAATCTTTTTCCTTTTGATACAATGAACATTTCTTAGAGTCTCTGTTAAAAGTCGCTTCATCGCAATTTCCTTTTGCGCTGCATCTTAAGGCGCAAGCTAACTCAGTTTGTGTTTTAAACTCAGAAATAACTTCTGATTCTTCATGTGATCCTCTAGGGACGGAAAAGGTGAAGTACGAAGAGTAGAACTCGCGTAGATGACAGCAACAAGCAAAACTGAGTAAAATTACAACGGTGCGGATTGTCAAGACCATCATGATTATTTTTTCTTGCGAATGAAGTGTTGATTTACTTGCGTATACTTTTGTAATGCGTGTTTTTCCCCTGTGCATACAAATACTGCTACAGATGGCTTTTGGCTGGGCAGTGCGTGTTGTGCTGCATGGAACCAATAACAAGAAAACAATAAGCCTTGGCTTTGTTCACTGAGCTGTGTCGTACGTTTTGCCACTGATTGGCCAAAGAACACTGCAGCTGTTTTGCTCTTCAGAGTCATCAGCAGACAACTTAAAAGAGTTTATTTCTAGAAACACACAGCAAGTTTTTATTAGTTTTTGTTTATCTTAGCTTATTCGTCAGGCCCCGGTTGTTCAAAGGCTGGATAACGCTATCCACCGGTAAATCACTATCCAGTGGATAGCGTGGTTTGTTTTGTCAATACTTATCCAGTGGATAGCGATTTATCCGGTGGATAGCGTTATCCAGCCTTTGAACAACCGGGGCCAGATTGATAGTGGTGTGTATCATGATAGTCAAAAATATTACTTTGTCAAGAAATTATAAGGGATAAGATAGCTTAACCCCTGTGTATACACATACATACATGTGTTTATTGCAACTCTCAATCCGCTGGGCTTTTCATTCACAATGTAATGCAAATACAGTATCAGTTATATAAAAATACAGAAAAGCTAATATACACTAAAGCTTCAATACATTGGACTTAAAACACCAGAGCTTCATTAATATATCAAAATTAAAATTAAAAATGTTTCCCATGGATAGCTTTCCACTTAGAAGCGCATCCAGAAGACGGCACATGAATATGTTCACATCCTCAGCTTCGTTCAAGTTATGCCCAATTTACACCAACGCGGTACCGGTGAGAAAATGACCGCCTTAATGATTCGTTATTTACAAGATAATCCTTCTTAACATCACGGAAGTTGATTTGAATTGCGGGAATACGGATTATTTGACCAATTGCGACGAATTTTAGCCCGAAAAAACTTTTCAGGGTCTCAACGGGATTCCAAGCCATGGTGTCTGAGTTACCAAATTTTTGCAATTGCTAAAATTGCAATTACAACTGCGATGATCATATCTCCATTCCATCTGTAATCAACTTCATGTCACGTCTCTGTCACGGGTAAAGATGAACTCGATAAATTGGTTACTGTAGAAATGTAAAAAAAAAGTGTTGATGTCGGTGGTTTCTTCAGATAACGCTTCGATAGCAAATAAGCAAAACGTCTGTGAATAACAAAGCAAAACACCAAATATTTGTAAAACGATCCAGCCTCAGATTTTATTAGCCTCTGTGCAATTTTTCAATTGCATTGTTTGTAATCCGTGTCAATCTTCTCCATCCTTAACCATCCTTGTTCCTTTATGGTTTATTATTATCTCTTTGGGGTTTTTCTGTCTTTGTAAAGTATTATTTTCAGGTTTCCTTCAATTTAACAGTAATTTTGTCGATGCTCAAAATAACTCAAAATACCGTGACTGTTCTTCTTTAATCATAAAAATTACTCCTGTTTTTCACTAATTCACTTGCCAAGTTGCTATCGCACAGCCAATCACATTCAAAATTGTAGTTTAAATTCGCCTCCTTTTATCAGTCTTTTAATATAAATTTTCCCTTTCCGGTTTCATAACTTGGCTATTCTTCTTTTCTCAGAAATTGTAACTTTTATGATTAATTGGTAATAAGACTTCGTTTCGTCAGATTCGGTCTGTAATCATTCTCGTGATAAACAAATCGGACTCCCGTTGCGTGGTCGTCTGATTTTGTTATATATCACTCGTATGGCTACAGACCAAGTTGGACTCCACTCAGTCCTATTACCATTACGTATTGCGTGCAGTCTGTCACCGAGATTTCTTAAACGCCACTAAAGGTCATCAAAACGTCGTTTGAAATTATTAACTCTGATTTTTATTTTTACTTGTTGTCGAAAGCCTCCATCATTAGAATTTTAAAGCCTATATAGAACAAATAATCTGACGTTGTGTCAGTATAATACAGTTTTTATTCCTTCATGGATATATATATTTACAAGAGGGCATTTTCTCCCTAGAATCGGGAAAAAAATAAAAATATTCAGCCCGGACAAGAAAAACATTATTGTTACGAAAAAGATTGTATTTGCCATTTTGTGGCACGTGTTATACATTCACGGAATGAATAGACCCTTTTCCAAAATGGCGGCCGAAAATTCAAATAACTCAAAATTAAAAACGTATACCAGCACTAGAAAGAACACCTTTACTTTAGTAACCCTGCAAAGTTTCAGTATTTCAGGTGTAATATCAGCTTACAAAATGTAAGCTGGAAATTAAAAAATTTACAGACGTTTGTATGACTGGGTTATCTGTAAATTTTTCCATTTTCAACTTATATTTTCTCAGCTGATAGTACACCTGAAATGATGAAACTTTGCAGGGTTACTAAAGTAAATATTTTCTTTCTAGTGCTGGTATACGTTTTTAATTTTAGCTCAGTAATTTTTAACTTTCTGAATTTTAGGCCGCAATTTTGGAGAAGGTTTTATTTGATTTCTGTGGTGTCTTCCTGCTGGCACTGTATGGATTTTGATCATGGTATTGACTTTGAAAACTCTACGATCATTGACAAGGAAAAATGGGACACGGCCAAAACTCCTGAGGCTAACAACAATTCATACCATTCCTTAGACAATATAACATTTATTTTAAAACAAACACTAATTTTAGCACTTTTAACAAATTAAAGTATGCGAATTACTCTTTATATTCCAATTTGTAACGTTTCATTTTATCACAATTCTTATCCGTTAAAGGCAGTAGACTGGCTGTCGAAAGCTCATGCATACTTTTAACATTTTTTACCTTATTCAATTTTGTTATGATCACTCCGGGTAACGAATCCTCGATAATTTTAGGTTTCTTTTTTGTTTAAACACTCCTCATATCCAAACAAGAATGAGCTTTGTGTGATTCACAGATTCTAATGCTTATTACTTCGTGCTAATTTCTAATACAGCAGAGGAATATAACTTAATATTATTTGATTCTCACCACTATATTTCCAGCGTCAGTTGTAGGAAATAGTGATTTTGTTTCTTAGATAGAGCTACTGAATCTGCGTGTTATATGTGTTAAACAACATTTTCAAGGAAAGGTGTGTTTAAATTTTAAAGGGCCATAGGCAGACTCCGCCATTTTTGATGCCTTCGAAATAATTGATATTGCATGATGAGAAGAAATCTTATTGCTTTACTGTCATTTGTGTTCCTGAAAGTGTGTTTAATTATCTGTAGTAGCTTCAAAGTGATTTACTTCTTTTCGACATGCTCTGAATAAAATACAATAGCCAAACTCACACATGTAAACAATAATAAAGATGTGGCTGACTTTATTCCTTTAATATATCATTTGGAACATCTCATTGAGGAAAAAAAAGATGGCAGTATCCAAACCTGATTTTTGTCAGCGTCTGTGAAATTATTTTTCAATACCCAATTAGAAGCGAATGCGAACAGATTTAAAATATTAAACTGTCAATCCGTAGCTTCTACAACTTATATGGGTTACAAACAAATATGGCGGATACATGCGAAGAATCTTCTTCTGATTTCCGTCTCTGACAGTATTTCGGTGGCTAATTCTAGTTTTTATGCAGAAAGTAAAAGAAAATCTGCTATACGAAGAACCCGTAGGTCTTTCTCATCGGCGGAAAAGCAAAAATCGCGCCGTGAGGAAGCGAATTCATCTTCAAAACGGTCTGCGAAACAGAAGTCTAGTTTCTGCGAAACGACAAAGAAAGCTTCGGGAAAACAGTAATTTTAGCGGGAAAGGCATATCTAAAAATAACCCTTCTGGTGAAAACGCCGTTGCACAAAAATAGGGAAGTTGCACGCTCCGGGTAATGGACTCCTGTTTTTGTTTATCATATATCCCGACTAAAAATATATTGCTCGCCTTAATCATCGTCACTATCCTTGATGTCGAGTTATAGTCGCTCGCAGAAAAGTCAGTGGACATTTATAACCATCTTTTAATACAAAAAACATTGCTTAGAGTATCTGTTAAAGGTGACTTTACGACAATTCCCTTTTGCGCTTCAGTGGGGCAAAAAAGGCAATCAACTGATCGTAACCCGCACCTTAGCTCAGTTTCAGCTTTCGCTTTGAACTTAGCGATAGGTTTGAAGTCTTCATGTGATTTTTTGAGGAACGAAAAATTGAAGTATGAGGAGCAAAGTTTACGAAGGTGATAGCGACAATCGAAACTGAGCTGGTAAAGTGATTCCAAAGCGAATTGCTGTTTTCATCATTTTTCTTGGATATGGACAAGCATTCAATGCGTGTGTTTGCCAAGTTTTATTCTATATGAACGTTTTTTATTTTGCAGCTGTTTACTTTTGTATAGTTTCTGACAGAACGGCAAGTTTCTTAAGTCGGTGTTCCTAAACTTAAAATTGAGTGCAAATATTACCCTTTCGAAACGATAGACGTGGTTGACAAGTTATAATGTACGAGGTTCAGGTTAAACTGTTGAATTAGTAATCAGAAAACTACTGGAAAGATTGTCTTAGTTTCGATTCTTTTAAGAGAAAACTGTAAATGTTATTAAAAACTATTTTGCTGGTTAGTTGACATTTATATCGTTCCTTAGACAAACACTTCTCGGCTGGCTAATAACTGTGGTAGATAGATTACAATAAGGAAAGTCAGATCTTTGAGTGCAGTTCTTACTATTTTTCAGTGCAGCTAATAATTCAGTTGTGATCGTTACTGAATGTAGATGCTACAGAATGCAGGATGAGTTTCTGTTGTGGAGTTTTGATGGTTTATTACAAGTTCTCCACAGCTAATCTCGGGAATTGGTGGAGAGTTCAGACGATAGCCAATTCCAACACCGCGCACCAAATATGGTTGAGCACACGTCGGAGACTGGGATTGCACTCCTATGCGTGACCTGATAGTTAGCCTTGGGTGTTGTACCGGTGCGATAAGGTTGAACCCCTTTACCAAACAACTTGTGGTGATGTTAGGTGAGCCGTTCAATGGGAATTGTTTCATGGCGGAAATATCTCCTGGCCAGGTGTTATTTACTCCCTCTTGGAATGCCGAGTAAAGTGATCTTGATGTGTAGTTCAGCAGAACGACGGCTCTTCTGTCGCTTGGTAGAAGCTTCATCTCCACGCAAAGTCTCCTGAACGGACTAAGCCAGTATCCCGGAAGTTTGTTTTCGGCTTTTCCGTGGGCTTTTGTTTCATAATGAGACGATCTGCTGGTCCAGCGATGAGAATCGTAAGAGAACGTTTTCTAGGAGAAGAGTGATTTGTTGTTTGCTAGAGTTTTTAAACGCTGGCTCAATAGTCAATGCTCTACATTCTGTATTGAGTAGTCATGGGTTTGAACCCAACTATGCTTGTGTGTTTAAGGCATTCGAGACACTGGGATAACCCTGCAATTAAAGTGCACCTAACCCCAAAAACTTTTTTTCGCTAAAACAATAAAGCTTGTTTTGTGAAGTAACTAGCCGCAAAAATTTTTCGATTTGGTTAAATCTTTGATTTTCTATGGCTCGTCAAAGTACGTGAAATTGCCGCCATTTTGGTTCACGACCGAGTTTAACGGAGAATGGGTCGAGGGCCGGATGTGACGTCAAATCGAGAACACGATGATTCTGAGATTCGCATATTTACTTGTTTCTGTGGGAAAGGCTTGAAAAGTTGTTCGAAAAAAATGCTAGCCAGGTGCGCTGTAGTGTGATGTAGCAACACAACAAACTTACAGGAGGTACTCCGCTTTATGCCATACGTTTTATGGAGAGATGTCCTGAAGAGAAGAAACGTACAAAGTGATGACTCGATTCGTGCAAAGTGATAGCCGTCTAAGAGTTCGGTGATCAGTTCCATAGAGTATTTCAAACCAGATGATCTCGCTCGATGCCTGGATTTTCAGAGAGAGGAAGGGATTTTGCTGACTCAGTGACTTAAGCGAGACGAATTTGGAATAACCGTCCATCGATTCATGAAGCCGTTGTTGCATCTGATCTGAGAAACAACAGCAGTCAGTCGGCACAGCCGACAGATAGTTTTGTATTTGCCCACTACTAATCTTAAAACTCCATTTCTGAAGCCATAGAGGTTTAATTCCTGGATATTCAGTAACACACTTTAAGGTAACATCAGCACCAATATCTTCAAGAACAAGATCACTCTTCTTTGAGTCTTGACAACCTTCTAACTCACTCTAATATAATAATAACAACAATACCATTCGCTGATGTTTTGAAGGGAAGCGACGCTACAATTTCCACACTCGCAGGAAAAGAACACAAGCATTGTGTCATGGGATAATCATTTTGGTCTACGTTGAACGAGTGAAGTTAAAATAATTTGAGAAAGTTAACGGACTTGACTTTTATTTATACGAAAGTATGTTAATGCGAGATCGAAGAATATGCGAATTTAGTAAATATACGCACCACACGCTACAGTCTCTTTGACTTCTACATATCATTGCCTTCGGGTCTGTCCATCAGAGCTCGTTCGAGTTCTTTGTCAGCATCCACCTCATTTTGTCTATCCATTCTTCGTTGGCCAGAGAGTTGTCAGCATATAAATCAGCTCGGCCGTCATCATTTAACTATTCACTTTGCTTTGTTTACAAGTGCGAGTCGTCATTCTCTTCAGCGATATAATAAATTTCGGAGTCTTCTGAGTCAGAGCTCATTTCAGAATCCGACGAAGTAGAAGATATTGTTGATGAAAACAGAAATCTGTCGACTGTGGAGCCCCCAGCGAAAAACTTGTGCGGCAAAAAGGCTTCCACGCTCACACAGAGTAAAAGGCCCGACTGGGACAGCCGAAGCTTTCGTTCTCGAAGTGACGTCACGGCTTTACTCTCCCCAGACTCCTTATGTTCGGTCGTGAACCATACGAAACTCGGTTTCAAGGGGGCACAGAAATTCGAGGATTTAACCAAATCGAAAAATTTTTGCGGCTAATTACTCCACAAAATAAGCTTTATTGTTTTAGCGAAAAAAAATTTTGGGGGTTAGGTGCACTTTAACCTGTGGCCCATCCGGAGTAGGGTAGAATTATGCCTCGTCTTAATTGCTTCTTACTAACGAAGCCCCAAATGGCTACAGCTGCATTACGCTAAAGATCAGGGCCTGTAATTTGAAGAAAATTAGTAATAGCCGTAATCCTGTCGGAAAAGCAAGCAGCAGAGTTTATTTATTCGTGTTTTTTTTTTTTTGTCATGCTGACTACATGAACATGATACTTATTTGGATATCGCAGAATTCGATTACAGCTGATGATAAAATATCGTACCCTTGAACCATTGATACTCATCACTAGTGTCCAGGCTCCATCTCCACATTCGGGAATGGCATTCATTTCACACCATGTCTTCCATGTGATGGTACCAACTGTTATGTTGTAGAAAACCGTTTTGGCTTGAGCTGAGATGAAAGGAAAAGGTCTATGAATCGTTTGTCGAGAAGTCCTTAACTTTTTCCTTTGAACTGTGGGCCACAGTAAGGTCAGCTTGATTGGCTTTGGTATTTCTATGAATGCGAGTGCTATTTTAAAGATGGATGAATTCTACTCGCTTTAAAGCTCGTACAAGTCTCTGCTCATCACTTGACTGTTGTTAAAGATGACTTACTGTAGCTATGAATAAACTCACCTATTTTGTCGTAGAATGCTGCTACAGGAAGAATTCTTAGTTACGTTTCCTGTTGCTGAGGAATACCACTCATCGTTATCGACGTTATCGTCTTCGTCACCTCCGTCCTCGTCTTTACTGTTGCCATCGCCAGAGGTGCAGCCTCCATTACTCATCCTCGGGTTAATGCATACCTTTAGGTAGAACAACTTATGGTTCAGTAATTGTTGGCCGCCTAAAGTTTATGATAGCTCAATAATGACAAGAGACGCGAAATTCACAGAACCTCACGAAGTTTTCTTTTTTTAGAGTGAAGCCTTGGAGCCAAGACTGGCTCATAGCTGCCGGAGCTTATCCCGGTTTCTGTAGCATGAAGCGGCTAGAAAGTATTTCTACTCCCTCTGGACGGGATGCTAGTCCATCGCAGGTCACTCCGCCACAATTTGTTAGGTTTCCCCCACAATTTGCCGCTACCCATTTATACTCCTGGGTGGAGAGAGGCACTGTGAGAGTTAAGTGTCTTGCCCAAGAACACAACACAGTGCCTCCGGCTAGGACTCGAACCCGGACCGCTTGCTCCGGGAACGAGTGCACTAGCCATGTGGCCACCTCTGTTTCTTTAAAAAACAGTTCTGCTTTTCAAAATAGTCTTGGTAGGACGCCAAACATGAGATACAGTGATTCATCTCATCTCCGAACACCAAGAAGAGAGTTGAAAATATGACGCCCAGAGGATCCTTGAGGTACTCGATCCAGACTGTTTGGGGAAAGCGATGAAAAAGTGCTTTACATATACTATAACGGAGCAAACAGAAAAATTTAAATAACAAAAATGACTTGGTTTTGATTTTGGTTAACTTGATGAATAACTAATGAGTTTGAGATGGTGCTTATATCACGCTCCTCAGAATAGGCTACTTTCGAATTGTGCAGCAACAAAAGAACAGAGTCGAGGTTCAGGGGAGTAATTTGAATTTTCCTTTGTTTTGAACAATACAAAATGCTAATTATTCCCCTGAACCTCGACTCTGTTCTTTTGTTTCTGCACAATTCGAAACTAGCCTATTAAAGATTACACTAATGTGGTTCCCGCCCTTTCAGTCACTGAAAGGAAACCCAATTTGAGGCCACCCTAAACTGTTCGGCAGTATTTTGGAGTGTTGCTTTCTGTTTCCAAGCTTGCAAGTTGAATGTGGCAATTTGTTCTTCAATTTTTGACTTAGACTTTTTAAACATTGATGTGGGCCTCTATCGTTGCAGTGATGCCAAAGTTTACTTCCGACTTAGAACTTGTGAAACAGTCATATATGCCAGCTGCTTGAACAATAACCTTTTTGCTCTTTTTGCGCAAATGATGATATTCTATCGCTTTTGGACTGGGTGACGAAGGCAAATTGGATCTACAAATATGGTCATATAAGTATATGTTTCCAAATATCGTCCTCCATATCTAATTTCCGTTTCGCGATGGAGGATAGAGATAGCAATTAATTTTAAATTCAATTTGTCGTTATCAACTTGGTCGATTATGTGAATTGGCCACCATAAAGAGATTCGAATCTCTTTACGGTGGCCAATTCGCATTATCAACCCAGTTGATAAAACAAAATTATCTTGCAATACTCCCCACTAACGCAGCACCACGGTTTCTTTAGAAACTTACGCCCTTTATTTCAAATGTATATTCACGTGACAGCACCAGTGAACTGTGCAAACATGTCCAGATTAATGACTATTTATTTAAACAAAGATCATTTTATAGCCCATGATCGTTAAGGGAAATTAGCATGAATTCGTCTCTGTTTCCTTTTTAAACGAAAATTGAGAAAGAATTGGCAGACAAGGAATTCGCTCACGGAAATACGTAAAAATATACTTAACAACGACAACTGTTTTTTTTTTAAAACCTAACAAGATTATGAGGAAAATAGATGTCTATAGCTATGAGTTTGAATGAGATTTAAGGTACAACAAAGAATGTCAGAGGATTTCAGCGAAGAGAGTGCATCTGGTTTTTCCTTATCAGTCCATTTTTGTTGTTGATTGTCAGTAAGATTGTCAGCGAGATAATAGACCCAAAAACTGATTGTTGCTGCTGTCAGCCATCACTCTTTTCGTCAAAGAGCGATTTAGCTGTGTTTAAACGTTGATAAAAACGTAAAAATTCATTGATTTTTTACACAGGAACATTACTTATACCCTCTCCCCGCTTTTCTATGGATAAAAAAAAATCACCTAAGTTAATAGAACTCGTGACGATAATGAAAGTCTTTCTAAACTTAATTTCTTACCTTCTTCATCGTCAAAATTTTTGATCTTGTGTTATCGTTGTCATTGGCGTAAAGCTCAGTGGAACCTTTTCCCTTGTTTTGATACAAGAAGCAATTCTTAGAATTTCTGTAAAACGTCGCTTCGTCACAGTTACTTTTTGCGCTGCATCGTAGGGCGCAAGTCAGCTCAGTTTCAGCTTTAAACTCGGCAATTTTGTCAGATTCTTCGTTCTCTCGTTTCTGGTCCGAAAATTTGAAGTATGAAGAATGGAGTTTATGCAGGTCACAAGAAACAAAAGTGAGAAAAGTCACCGTGAGGGAAATACGAACCAGCACGGCCATATTTCGAGGTGAATAAAGTATTTATTTACATGACTAGGCCCCAAATCTTATTGCTATGTAGCTGGCGTTTCGTCCATCTAATGCGCACTCTCATTGGATGATTTAGTTTTTGGTCAAGTGGTAGTCACAAGTCTCGTTAAGGCCATATGTCTCATTTGTATATAGCTGGCATTTCTTACATGTAATACACGCTCTCATTGGTCGTTTCTTGGTCACGTGATAGACACCAAGGTCAACTGAAGTTGTGCAGGAGACATTTTGATAGGGAACTTAACCAAACCACGACGGCAACGCCAGCGGGAACCTCACCAAACAAAAGGTTTAATGAGCACAACAATAGCTGTGCACGTGCGTTATAAATCTTTGTACATTTCTCATGTTTTCCGTTCTCTGCAAAACAGTGCAATGACCAAGTTTTGACGTACTTTGGAGAACCTACGTCACGACGGCAAATATTTTGGATTCCCTTATGGCGGAATGGGCCCTTTGCAGTTTACGATCACATGGTACAAAAACCGCCATGCTGGAGAGCAAACCGCCCCACTGGGACCTCCAAAACAAAAGAATATTCAGATAAGTTGCTTTGTTTTGGAGGTCCCAGTGGGCAGTTTGCTCTCCAGCATGGCGGTTTTGTACCATGTGATCGTAAACTGCAAAGGGCCCATTGATCACTGGCATTACATATCTAGTTTGAGCGGGTTTTTAGACAGATTTACGCTGTGAAAGGGTTTAGTCACTTACGAAATTCGAGAGAAAAATTTAAATCCACTTTTTACTAGGCGTCGTCCCTGCCGTCACCGTCGTCAGTGCTTAAGTTCCCTACTAATCATCGGATTACTCTCATTTCTTACCCATTTAGAAACGATAGCGAGCGTCTGTCGAATGTCGATGGATGCTCGCAAGAGTTCGGGGATTACGAGAAATACTTCAAAAGTGTTCTAAGCGTAGCCGAGAGAAACACTGGCTTCTCGAGTGTTCTCTAAACTCCTGCATGCATTTTGGCCGTAACTCAATAGGTGTATAACTAATGGAGGGCTGGATGATCGCAGGCGTTGGAATCCCACTTGAGATTCGGTGATTTAAGCTATCGGTTAATTCTGCAGATCTCAAATCCCAAAATCAGTTTAAAAAACGTCATTTCTCAGCTGAAAGCTGACAAACTTGTGACACTGTCTCACTTATCAGTTAAAGGATCCACGTCATGGCTTCGTGTGCATCTTGAAAAGTTCAGCCTAAATTTTGAAATTCCCCATCCTTAAACGATCCTTGATCCCTTTATGGAATGTTATCTCTTTGGTGTTTTTCTGTCTTAGTAAACCATTATTTTCAGTGACAAAAATGATTCAAAGTGAAGTGTGATCATCGCAGTAAATTTTCCAATTTAAGCAACTGGAAAGAAGAAGCCTGAAAAAATCAGGGCTTCAACGGGATTCGAACCCGTGACCTCCGCGATACCGGTGCGATGCTCTACCAACTGAGCTATGAAGCCACACATTTGTAGCGAGGTCAATTTATTGAGTTCATATCTTCCCGTGCAGTGAATTTTTCAGGCTTCTTCTTTCCAGTTGCTTAAATTGGAAAATTTACTGCGATGATCACACTTCACTTTCATCTACAACCGCAGTACAAATATGAATTATTTCATATATACTTCACATCATTTCACTGCACGGGAAGATATGAACTCAATAAATTGACCTCGCTCCCAATGTGTGGCTTCATAGCTCAGTTGGTAGAGCATCGCACCGGTATTGCGGAGGTCACGGGTTCGAATCCCGTTGAAGCCCTGATTTTTTTCAGGCTTCTTCTTTCCAGTTGCTTAAATTGGAAAATTTACTGCGATGATCACACTTCACTTTCATCTACAACCGCAGTACAAAATATGAATTATTTCATATATACTTCACAAAAATGATTCAAATTAGCATGACTGAGTTTCTTTAAATCTCATCCAGGCTTCTTAGTAACACGATGCAGTTGTTTTATAACATCGCGTCAGGAATCAGTGTAAGTGGCCATGTTACAATCTTGACTTGTTTGTAAGTCAATTTATTACATCTCTCAGTTACGCGCGTGGTGATTGGTTAATTTAGTGAGCCGAACTCTCCTGTACGGACCGCTAAAATTTAAAGCTGGTTTGTTGCCAAACTGTTTAGTGATTTATCGCCAATAATTAAAAGTTCAAACTTTCTTTACTCTAAATTGTGTATTAAGTGTCATTGTCAGAGAAAACCGGGCAGAACCAAAAGATCGAGGTCGGCCGTTTACCTTCATCTTTTCACAGTACAAAAGCTATCCGAAAAGATTAACAACCATGGTATTTGCCGAGGTAGGCGTTCGTTTTTCTTCGAGAAATCACCACATCATGATTTTGGCCTCCCAAGCGGTCTAAAATGACCAAAATTTTGGGACATTTTAGGTGAGCCTAAAATATACTTCGTACATATTCCAGAAACTCTTATTTTCGTGTGATAATATTTGGCCCGTTATTAGTTGACTGAGATATGTTTGAAGTTTTTCACTTAAATTGTACGGTTGTCACGAGGTGCCAAAAATCATCGCCGAATCGTTACGAAGCGTGACCCAAATTTTAGCCATTTTCAGCGAGTCGTTTTTCAAAAGTGCGGCAGTTTATTTCCACAAAAAGACGATTTTCTGATAGTCTTTTACACTGATATCAATATTCACTTTAGTTAAAATTGGTATCTACAAGCAAATCGGAGTAATTGGTCCCGCAAAGTCCAAAAAAAAATCATTTGTCAGACATAATTCCCGCCAAATGTTTAGCGAAGAATATCGTCTTATTCTGACTTTCTGCGATTGTTATCTATGATTTGCTGAAAGATCTGCACAAAATAGCTAGGTGGACTGCAAAATAGAATATTTAAGCTGTGACATCGGGATTAACTTATGCAAACATTTCAAACTCGCCAAATTTATGCCATTATCAAGACTAAATTATAAAATTTCCCGCGGGAATTCTATTTTTAACGTCACGCTGCAAAAACAAAACTGGACCCTCAGTTCGCTGCTTTTTTGTTTTTGTGTAGAGCAAACTGCAAGTTAATAGTGAGCGAAGCTTCATGCGAAATTTAATTTTGGGACTATTGCAAACGTCTTGTTTACATCGATTTCTCGATTTCGGAAGGCGTGACGCGTTACAGACTCAAAGGTCAGACGACTCGGGGCCGCAATTTCGATCTCATTTGAAGGTTTCTCCATGGTTTTGAAAACATTAGCTGTTCTTTCGGGATTTTTTAATAAGTTTAAAGCTAAAATCCAAAAATTTACAGTTGGGATGATTGAAGATAATTGTTAAAATTGTACACTATGCAGTAGTTAAATAAGCATCCTAAAGAGCGGAAATTATGAGTTTTAGGATTTTACTCATGAATTGAAAATAGTGGTTTGGGAGAGGATTGGTCTTCAACCTTTGGTTTTAAGGAAGCATGGGTTTATGGGATACTGATATGTTAAGGTATTTTGCGTTCGACGAAGTGGGAACGCAAGCCTAATTTTGTTGCGTGACTATGGAGAGTTAGTTGCCCTGTGTAAGGTTATAGGCTGGAAAATCCACATTCCTGTAAGGGCACAAAAATGGCCACCCCGCTTAATTTTTTGCAGGGCATGTCACAGCATAGTTATTAACTATGTCACGGCCAGTAAACTGGTAGCCGTAGGGTCTTAGTGAGACACTGATGTGACGAACATGTGAGCACGTGAGCAGGCAATGTAGACTTTGGTCCTTCTTTCAATGTGCTCTCGATCTCATTCTTTCGCCGTGGAATTTGAGGCTGAGTAGTATATATTCAATAAGTCCTTTCCAGTATGATGTATATTTAAAACGTTCGTTCGAGCTCACCGATGAGCTTGTTTATTTTTAATATGTTCACGAACACGATCGCCTGGCTTTGATATTCACTGTAAACAGCTGTATTAAATCCCCGGGCTGTATTTGATTGCATTTGTTGGATTTAGTTCCAATTGCGAAAGAAAGGTCAGTTGGTCTCGGTCGAATATTATTTGTGAAGCCTTGGAAGAGTACTCTTGACGGAACGATCCATAAGGAGTGCACCTTGAACCAAGGAACGGGAATGTAATTACTGTTAATCAGGCCAGGGGAAATACTCGAAATAGGTGCCATTCCGTCCCTATACTGTCTTACCCTATTTATTTCAGTTGCTATTTTCAGTTATTAACCCCCT
>JAHPZR010022653.1:15000-19061 GCA_019787425.1 Platygyra sinensis | reverse complement strand
TATTACTATTATCGTTATCATCGTCATCATCTCCACCATCAAGAATATTACATTTATTATTATTATTGCTGCTGCTGTTGTTGTTTTTGTTATTGTTGTTGTAAGTTTTTGTCATCAAACTCGTATGTGCATTGCTTTGTCGGATAATAGAGATATATCTACGCATTTTGAAGTGCACAGTGCCAGTTAATGCATGGGTGGGAAAAATTATTAGCAAGGTGTATCCCTGTACGTTCAAAATTGTCCCTGTTTTTAATTTGCTTGTATACTCTCTGGTCATTCAGGACCATAAAACGTAACGTGTGATTTGTTGTTCAACAATTTCGAGGAATCCTTCAAGTTTAGTATTTTAAGTAGTGAGTTAGCTGATGTACATGTAAGAACTGAGGCAAAAACTTTACTGCTGTGTAGGTTCGCAGAGAGCCCAAAACTGCCGGCTGTTTCTCAAGAAACCACACGAGCTGAACCTCAAGTGATCAATCTTGATGTCGATGAAACCTCTGATGCAACTGAGTCCCCCACTTCTCCTGACATCAACATGGAGTCTAAGCGAAAACGTCCCCGGGGAGACAGAGATGGAAGCGCTGTACGCGAACTGTTGTTGTTTCATGTTGCTGTTGTTTTTCATTTATCTGTTTCTTTCTGAAATGTAGTTTTTACGGGCTTATGAACTTAACTTAAGCTTCAGGATCTTTCCTTTTTCCCAGGGAACAGTGGACGGCCTCAGCCCTTACTCCCAATCCGCTGCAGGGAAGAAATCATGGTTGCAACCCAGTGGGAGTACTCCTTCAAAGAATGACGTAAGCATAATGAACATTTATCTGTGCTCTAGGCCAAATATTTTGTAACGTCGTCTTTATGGCGATTCCCAATTTCTCTGCCTTAATGCTGATTTGCAATGTCCCCATGTTATATTTTTCATTTTCCATGTTCACTTTAAACCACTCTGACATAGTAAAAAAACGTGTGGGACTAGACCTGAATGTTAACTAGGTCTGGGAAATGTAGAGAAATTGTTATTAACGATAATGATAATGACTTGATCGAAAAACTCTAGACATCAGTCAATGCTAAGAAAAGTCCTACTCCGTGAATAGCGTCCATTGGAATGCTGTTAGTTTGGCTTATAAAGTGTCAAAGTACAAGCTCTAAAATGCCCTAGCTCTAACATATTCAAAGGAAACTTGCGCTATATAATTTCGTCGAGAGTACTTTTCAGTTCTTGGTGGCTTATTGGCGAAGGCTTTTGCAATGAAGTGAACTATTTCGTATTACTTCTGTGCATGTTATTTTTTATAGAATGATGCCGCCGTGGACGGAAAAAATGATAGTAAGCCCTCCAAGAATGACAAACATCCCAGCTCAGGAGAAAGTAACAGGTCATCCCATGAGGTAAATGACTGATCGATCAATTATTAATTTTCATAAAAGTTTAAAATAGAAGGATCCCTCATTATACTCATTTACTTGAAACAAGACTCGATGCTCTATTAGTTCAAATTGACAATCCTTCATAATGCTGTTTCAAGCCAATTAACTGTATTTTGCTTTCACGATTTTGTACAGAGCCTCAGAAGCTCCTCTTGCAAAAGAAAAATTGCGGATGGGAGTGACTCTGATGATGACGACTTGATGCTCAGCGCATTTGACAATCTTAACAGTAAGTGTCGATAAGTGAAAACATATTACTACTAATCGGTGTCTTTGAAAAATCTCGTTCAGATAAAGTAAAGCGCAAAGTAATTTAAATAATAAGGAACCGCGGAAGGCGTTGCCACTGCCTAGTGAATTTATTTGTAACGCACAGACCTCTATTATGTTGGAAGATCAGTGATGAAAATGGCACTTAAACTAAAAAAGTCAGATTTTGCTGTGTTGTTCAACTACGAAGGGGTAGTCTTAATACTTTCTAAATCTCCAGCCATCGTTTTAGGCTCAAATTACAGTGTAATCATTACTCTTTCAAAAGCCATGCGCCGATTTCTATGTTAGGATATAAGAAAATCGAAAAAAAACATATTTGTGAACCTAACTAGACCTTTACAACTAGCGCTCACTTTCAAATTTGCCATAAACTTCAAAAGTTTAAACCTATGAGCAAATAATGTTTTTGACAGTTTC
This sequence comes from Platygyra sinensis, assembly GCA_019787425.1. NCBI lineage: Eukaryota > Metazoa > Cnidaria > Anthozoa > Scleractinia > Merulinidae > Platygyra > Platygyra sinensis. Next base: position 16,940 of record JAHPZR010022653.1, on the reverse strand, counting down.
AGTGATAGCTTTATCTTTATTGCTTTATCTGTTGTTTGCAGGTCACATAAATGGCTTTCCTGTTTACAAAAGGTCAAAAACTGGAATTACTTCACAAGAAATCTTGGACATTTGTATTGGTGGTAACGTACCAGAGGAAAAGGTTTGTGCAAGAGTTCCTGCTGGCATAACAGAGAGTGGAATATTCATTGTTGATCTTCAGAGAGTTGGCTATAAAGACCTGACAGTGGATGACAAGGGAGTCTACGGAGCTCATTCCAGTCCATCTGAAGACTTTCAGGTCTTCTTTGATGATCAGGGAAAAGTTGATTCAGTGACTAGGATTGACAAAAATGATGAAGAAACCAAAAGAGAAATCCAGACCTCTCGCAACCACTTTATCATCAAAAGACAGTACAGCTGGCCCAGAAAAGAAAAAAAATTCCGACGTATGATAGCTAAAGTTGAACAAGAAGAGAAGTTCTTGCAATTTGCGGTTGTGCAATATACCGTCAATATGTCCTGTGATGAAGCAAAGATGCTCTTCGCAACTCCTGCAAATAGCAGAAAACGCGGTCGCCCTTCAGTACCCCAAGTGAGAACGAAACCAAGTGTACTGGAGAGAATGAGAGAAATGGGCAGTAAGAGTAGTGCCAAACAGATTATCAATAACACTCAAAACGAATTAGGTGGTGTAGTCTCCGTATCTTCTCCATCAGACATCCCCAGAGACAGGCAACAAGTTTACAACCAGCTTCGAAAAGTTGAAGGCAGGAAAAAAGCCAGGAGCACTGGCCCAGCCAAGTCGCCGGACATCACCAAGTTGTTGTCCTTACAGCAAGCCGGGAGATTTATTCGTGATGTAAGCCTGGGAGCAAGGTCAAACAAGAAAGGCGAGATGTGTGCAGCCACCAGCACGTTTGCGGCCACTGATCACACAATCGGGTGGATGAAAAGATTCTGCCGCCCTGGTTCAACTCCAGCTGCAGTGGCAGGCTTGGATATGACGTATAAGCTAGGTCCTTTCTACCTCACCACAGTTACTTTTCCTAATCCAATGTTCGTGTACAAAAACAACGTAAACAAACACCCAACAACACTGGCAGCGGTGATGACCTCCGTCTCCAAGGAAACGCGCGACTATGAATACCTCGCTAGATCATTGAAGTCAGAGGGAATAGAGTCACTGATGTATGGCACGGATGGAGAGTGTGCCCTGGAAAGTGGTTTTGAGAGCGTTTATCCTATTTCCGAAAGCTCCGCCCACAGCAACATCCATCTACGCTGCTTTGATCATGCCAAAGGGGACATTCTCATGAAACTGAAAGAACTTAAAGTATGCGACAGTGAAAGAACTAAAATCCAACAGGAAATACTAGGAAGTGAGTTTGGGGGAAAGCGTGTCAAGGGTCTAGTCGATTGTGAGAATGAATCAGAGTTTGAAGCACTTTACGTCAACAAAGAAGTCCATTGGCCAGAAGAGTTTAAAGAATGGATGCTAACCACGAAAGGAAGACACCGATCTATGAAGACGACTCTAAAGCTTTGTATGTTGAAGTCAACGAGGATCGCTGCAGGTCTTGGTAATCCACCAAATAAATGGGACAATCAGCGGACTGAATCACTTAACAACGTGATCAAAGAGGCCGCTGAGAATCAAGTCACTGATCAAGCTTCTATCCCACGAAACTCTTGAATCTGAAGTCCTCCAACAGCAAGAAAATGAGTACATCAAGGCAATCTACAACATGGGTCAATACCGCTTGGCACCTGAATTTCAGAAGTTTTCAGTTAGCCCATTCGTTTGGTCACAGAAAACACCTGAGCAGCAACGCGAATGTCATGGTCAAAGGTAAAAGGCTAACTTGTAAGTGCTGCAATTTCCAGAGCACAGCAGGCCTTTGTTCCCACGTTCTTGCCGTCGCAGATACAATGGGAACTCTCTCGGAATTTGTAGAAAC
>JAHPZR010022653.1:0-10000 GCA_019787425.1 Platygyra sinensis | reverse complement strand
TTATAATATTGTAATTCTCGAAATGTGGACTGTAACAGTCAATGAGTTCTGTTCCATAAAAAAGTCAATGAGTTCATTCCTAATCAGTTTAAAATCCATCAAAATCTTCATCTTCAGTGTCACTATTGAATAAGTCAATCAAGTGGGCATCACAAACGGGATCTAAAGTGGCTGAAGATTCCACTTGCTCGCCATCACTGGACGCATCACTTTCTCCATCTTCAGAAGCACCCAGAACACTTGTGATTCCTGCCTTTTGAAGCCATTAGTAATTGAGGTGACTTTCACTGCCCTCCGAGCGTATCACCCAGTTGTAGACTTCTTCATGAGTGGCCCGTCGCATTTTTCCGGTTGCGGTGAAGGTGTGGATTCCTTCTGACATCCACTTCTCCCACTCTTCGCGAATATGATTTTTAAATGATCGATTAACTGAAATGTCCAGCGGCTGTAGTTTCTTTGTAAGGCCTCCAGGAGTTACTGCGGTGGTTGTTTTGTGTTCTGTTTTAAAATTGTTCCGAACTCCCTTGTCAATGCGTGCACTGAAGCTATCGAAGATGAGCAAAGAAGTTCTATCGAAGAAGGACATGGGTCTTGCATGCCAAACTTTCTCACCCCAGACAGCCATGGCTTATTGTACTTTGCGAAATGGTACTTTGCAAAACGAAACGAAACGAAATGAAATCTGTACTTTGCAAAATGAAAATCTGTACTTTGCGAAATGAAAATCTGTACTTTGCGAAATGAAAATCTGTACTTTGGCGAAATGAAAATCTGTACTTTGAGAAATGAAATCTGTACTTTGCAAAATGAAAATCTGTACTTTGCGAAATGAAAATCTGTACTTTGCAAAATGAAAATCTGTACTTTGCGAAATGAAAATCTGTACTTTCCGAAATGGAAATCTGTAATTTCATGAAACCGCAAACCGTAAAACTTTAGACGCTCTGGGTGTCTCGAAAACTTATAGTCCCAAGAAAGAATTATTTTTTTTCATCGCGTGCTTGCCCCGAATCGCTTCGAAACATCTTGTTTACCGGTATATCTTGTCGACCGGCAGCCAGCCAAGGCTAGCGCGGGGCGCGTTGCGTGACGGTTTTGGCAAAACAAAATATATAGTCATGTTGCCATAATACCCGGGTATAATAGGAAACATTGATCAATCGTCAAACAAATTCTAAATTTAATGCACTTGTAAACAATTTAAAATCAATTGGATCAGAGCATACACCAACAAGCCAATGGCTTGTGTGTTTAAAACCGGAACTAACTGTTAAGTCTTTAAATTGAACATTTAACATACTCCGAACAATAACTGCCTCAACAAGGCACTACGGTCGCCATCTGAAATCCCTTCGAAATATCTATAATTTTTAAAAAGCGCTCGAATACATGTCAGCGTCAGTCGTAAACATTTCCTGTAAAATCGTAAAAACTCTAAAATAACATATTCCCCCTTCAGACTGTGCCTGTTCCGGGGCACATTGGTACACGTGCCTGAACCCTGGAGGGATACCCAAGTGCTTTCCCCGTGCCTGACCAGGAGGATGCCCAAGTGTTTGCCCGGGTTTAATAAAAACATTATGCTCTCAGTCTCCCTGCAGTCTGAACGGGGCCATCTTTTAGTTGAGCGAAAGACATCAATTATCCTTGTTTAACTAACAACGGTAAAAAGAATATGATGAAATATATATAAAATATGTAGACGTCTAAAAGGACTTGTTTTGGTTTTGTTCGCCCACTGAGACAAGTAACTGAAGTGTATTATTGCTGTTGTCCGATTGGGACGGATCAAACCATCACAATGTATGTAATAGGTACTCGACCTTAATTAACTCAAAGGTATATGAATACATCAAATTGAAAGGTGTAAAACCTCTTTCAAAAGTTTCTTATGGCCTTCTTTCAATTGTTGCCTCACGTCCTCTTGGACCTCTATCATCCCTTTCCAAAAGTAGGGATGCCTACGTAGAATACATTCCTTCTTGACACAATAAAATCGTGGGATCTCCCGTTTCCACGTCGGTTCATTCGTAGTTTTTCCGTTGGCATCTTTCTTTGGATAGTAAAATCGCTCCATGTGACATATCGAAATGTCCTGTGGTATACAGACCACACCGCCATGAGCAAATTCGACTTTGCAAGACTCACACTTCTGCGCCTTATTAGTGCACTCCCTGGTGAATACGACTTGGAATTTGTTAGAGTTGTGCCATATTTCCGTGAACGAAAGAGGTTTCTGAAAGTCTAGGTCGTTGTCTGCCCTTTCAATTTCCTCCACAATTGGATTTAGTTCAATATTGTTCTGTCCTTTTCTCTTTTTCTTTTCCTTCGGTTTTTCTCCAGCCCGCTTTGGAATATTGGCTTGGAGAATGCTGCTTGCCTTTCCTTCTTTTCTATTAAAAGTTTCTACAAATTCCGAGAGAGTTCCCATTGTATCTGCGACGGCAAGAACGTGGGAACAAAGGCCTGCTGTGCTCTGGAAATTGCAGCACTTACAAGTTAGCCTTTTACCTTTGACCATGACATTCGCGTTGCTGCTCAGGTGTTTTCTGTGACCAAACGAATGGGCTAACTGAAAACTTCTGAAATTCAGGTGCCAAGCGGTATTGACCCATGTTGTAGATTGCCTTGATGTACTCATTTTCTTGCTGTTGGAGGACTTCAGATTCAAGAGTTTCGTGGATAGAAGCTTGATCAGTGACTTGATTCTCAGCGGCCTCTTTGATCACGTTGTTAAGTGATTCAGTCCGCTGATTGTCCCATTTATTTGGTGGATTACCAAGACCTGCAGCGATCCTCGTTGACTTCAACATACAAAGCTTTAGAGTCGTCTTCATAGATCGGTGTCTTCCTTTCGTGGTTAGCATCCATTCTTTAAACTCTTCTGGCCAATGGACTTCTTTGTTGACGTAAAGTGCTTCAAACTCTGATTCATTCTCACAATCGACTAGACCCTTGACACGCTTTCCCCCAAACTCACTTCCTAGTATTTCCTGTTGGATTTTAGTTCTTTCACTGTCGCATACTTTAAGTTCTTTCAGTTTCATGAGAATGTCCCCTTTGGCATGATCAAAGCAGCGTAGATGGATGTTGCTGTGGGCGGAGCTTTCGGAAATAGGATAAACGCTCTCAAAACCACTTTCCAGGGCACACTCTCCATCCGTGCCATACATCAGTGACTCTATTCCCTCTGACTTCAATGATCTAGCGAGGTATTCATAGTCGCGCGTTTCCTTGGAGACGGAGGTCATCACCGCTGCCAGTGTTGTTGGGTGTTTGTTTACGTTGTTTTTGTACACGAACATTGGATTAGGAAAAGTAACTGTGGTGAGGTAGAAAGGACCTAGCTTATACGTCATATCCAAGCCTGCCACTGCAGCTGGAGTTGAACCAGGGCGGCAGAATCTTTTCATCCACCCGATTGTGTGATCAGTGGCCGCAAAACGTGCTGGTGGCTGCACACATCTCGCCTTTCTTGTTTGACCTTGCTCCCAGGCTTACATCACGAATAAATCTCCCGGCTTGCTGTAAGGACAACAACTTGGTGATGTCCGGCGACTTGGCTGGGCCAGTGCTCCTGGCTTTTTTCCTGCCTTCAACTTTTCGAAGCTGGTTGTAAACTTGTTGCCTGTCTCTGGGGATGTCTGATGGAGAAGATACGGAGACTACACCACCTAATTCGTTTTGAGTGTTATTGATAATCTGTTTGGCACTACTCTTACTGCCCATTTCTCTCATTCTCTCCAGTACACTTGGTTTCGTTCTCACTTGGGGTACTGAAGGGCGACCGCGTTTTCTGCTATTTGCAGGAGTTGCGAAGAGCATCTTTGCTTCATCACAGGACATATTGACGGTATATTGCACAACCGCAAATTGCAAGAACTTCTCTTCTTGTTCAACTTTAGCTATCATACGTCGGAATTTTTTTTCTTTTCTGGGCCAGCTGTACTGTCTTTTGATGATAAAGTGGTTGCGAGAGGTCTGGATTTCTCTTTTGGTTTCTTCATCATTTTTGTCAATCCTAGTCACTGAATCAACTTTTCCCTGATCATCAAAGAAGACCTGAAAGTCTTCAGATGGACTGGAATGAGCTCCGTAGACTCCCTTGTCATCCACTGTCAGGTCTTTATAGCCAACTCTCTGAAGATCAACAATGAATATTCCACTCTCTGTTATGCCAGCAGGAACTCTTGCACAAACCTTTTCCTCTGGTACGTTACCACCAATACAAATGTCCAAGATTTCTTGTGAAGTAATTCCAGTTTTTGACCTTTTGTAAACAGGAAAGCCATTTATGTGACCTGCAAACAACAGATAAAGCAATAAAGATAAAGCTATCACTGAAACTGTCAAAAACATTATTTGCTCATAGGTTTAAACTTTTGAAGTTTATGGCAAATTTGAAAGTGAGCGCTAGTTGTAAAGGTCTAGTTAGGTTCACAAATATGTTTTTTTTTCGATTTTCTTATATCCTAACATAGAAATCGGCGCATGGCTTTTGAAAGAGTAATGATTACACTGTAATTTGAGCCTAAAACGATGGCTGGAGATTTAGAAAGTATTAAGACTACCCCTTCGTAGTTGAACAACACAGCAAAATCTGACTTTTTTAGTTTAAGTGCCATTTTCATCACTGATCTTCCAACATAATAGAGGTCTGTGCGTTACAAATAAATTCACTAGGCAGTGGCAACGCCTTCCGCGGTTCCTTATTATTTAAATTACTTTGCGCTTTACTTTATCTGAACGAGATTTTTCAAAGACACCGATTAGTAGTAATATGTTTTCACTTATCGACACTTACTGTTAAGATTGTCAAATGCGCTGAGCATCAAGTCGTCATCATCAGAGTCACTCCCATCCGCAATTTTTCTTTTGCAAGAGGAGCTTCTGAGGCTCTGTACAAAATCGTGAAAGCAAAATACAGTTAATTGGCTTGAAACAGCATTATGAAGGATTGTCAATTTGAACTAATAGAGCATCGAGTCTTGTTTCAAGTAAATGAGTATAATGAGGGATCCTTCTATTTTAAACTTTTATGAAAATTAATAATTGATCGATCAGTCATTTACCTCATGGGATGACCTGTTACTTTCTCCTGAGCTGGGATGTTTGTCATTCTTGGAGGGCTTACTATCATTTTTTCCGTCCACGGCGGCATCATTCTATAAAAAATAACATGCACAGAAGTAATACGAAATAGTTCACTTCATTGCAAAAGCCTTCGCCAATAAGCCACCAAGAACTGAAAAGTACTCTCGACGAAATTATATAGCGCAAGTTTCCTTTGAATATGTTAGAGCTAGGGCATTTTAGAGCTTGTACTTTGACACTTTATAAGCCAAACTAACAGCATTCCAATGGACGCTATTCACGGAGTAGGACTTTTCTTAGCATTGACTGATGTCTAGAGTTTTTCGATCAAGTCATTATCATTATCGTTAATAACAATTTCTCTACATTTCCCAGACCTAGTTAACATTCAGGTCTAGTCCCACACGTTTTTTTACTATGTCAGAGTGGTTTAAAGTGAACATGGAAAATGAAAAATATAACATGGGGACATTGCAAATCAGCATTAAGGCAGAGAAATTGGGAATCGCCATAAAGACGACGTTACAAAATATTTGGCCTAGAGCACAGATAAATGTTCATTATGCTTACGTCATTCTTTGAAGGAGTACTCCCACTGGGTTGCAACCATGATTTCTTCCCTGCAGCGGATTGGGAGTAAGGGCTGAGGCCGTCCACTGTTCCCTGGGAAAAAGGAAAGATCCTGAAGCTTAAGTTAAGTTCATAAGCCCGTAAAAACTACATTTCAGAAAGAAACAGATAAATGAAAAACAACAGCAACATGAAACAACAACAGTTCGCGTACAGCGCTTCCATCTCTGTCTCCCCGGGGACGTTTTCGCTTAGACTCCATGTTGATGTCAGGAGAAGTGGGGGACTCAGTTGCATCAGAGGTTTCATCGACATCAAGATTGATCACTTGAGGTTCAGCTCGTGTGGTTTCTTGAGAAACAGCCGGCAGTTTTGGGCTCTCTGCGAACCTACACAGCAGTAAAGTTTTTGCCTCAGTTCTTACATGTACATCAGCTAACTCACTACTTAAAATACTAAACTTGAAGGATTCCTCGAAATTGTTGAACAACAAATCACACGTTACGTTTTATGGTCCTGAATGACCAGAGAGTATACAAGCAAATTAAAAACAGGGACAATTTTGAACGTACAGGGATACACCTTGCTAATAATTTTTCCCACCCATGCATTAACTGGCACTGTGCACTTCAAAATGCGTAGATATATCTCTATTATCCGACAAAGCAATGCACATACGAGTTTGATGACAAAAACTTACAACAACAATAACAAAAACAACAACAGCAGCAGCAATAATAATAATAAATGTAATATTCTTGATGGTGGAGATGATGACGATGATAACGATAATAGTAATAATTATAGCCACGATAATAATAATAATAATAATAACAATAATAATAATAATAATAATAATTATTATTATTATTATTATTATTATTAATATACTGCTACTACTAGTAGTAGTGATAATATTAATGATGATGATGTCGCCAAGGTCACTTATTGTGCAATGTTGGAAAAACGTAGATCTCTAGGGGGGATTTATTGCTAAATATGTTAAAGTTACAGTACACCTTTAGAGTGCCTCACAACCAAGAGATGTAGCGCGTCCAGTTTAAACACCAACATTACATTATAACATATAGCTGGCTCTCAAGCTATATTATTTGAAATAAAATGAATTAACGAATATGTTACGACTCTAGATGCGAGTGTCCGAATCACTTTTTGAAAGATACAAGTCAAAATGAATTTTGTTTTTTGCCTATATAATTTGTCCTTCAGTTTCCAGACCCACACCACAAAAACCTGTCGCCGATTCGCCATTATTCAATTTCAGTCAAAAGTAACTGAATATTTTTGAAACTGGATCAAAGGCAGATATGTAGTGATCGTAGAAAAGGCGGGGAAAATGTTTTGTTGTAAATATGTCAAACTAACCACTGTCCAAATCTGTAGGCAAATAAACAAATTTCCTTTGACTTGCAGCTTTCAAAAGGGACCCAAAAGTTAATTCGGACGCTCACATTTGAAGGTCGTGTAAAATTCTACACTTCATATTAGTTCAAAATTCTTGGTATACCCGCGTGATAGCCTTCTCTCTAGGCTTTCATCCTAACCCCAACCCTAACTCTAACCCTAATCCTAACAGGAGTTTTAAGGTTGCTACACTTTAAATCAGACGTGCGAGACACCTCTAAAGGTGCTTTAAAGAGACGGAGTTGGTGATAGCACTTACTTTGATTTCCTTGAAATAACTGCCAGTGATTGATGCGTGTCGGGCTGTACGCCTTGGTGGTGCAGCCTTTTCCAAAGCCAAATACAGAGTGACAGCCACACTTCTGGGGAGTTCTTCTTCCCAATCATCTGGAGGCCTTCGCCTTTTCCAGGTGCCAGCGTCACCGGATGAGTGTCTATCATGTATGGCTTGCCCTCACGGCACCCGAGCATTAATGCCAGCGGTTCGCAAGTGAAGGTAGCAACGAAGTCGTTTCATCCAATTTCACATAGCTTGGAATGCAATTTTTGTCTGCCCTCAAAGGAATAGACTGTGTCATCAAATGGTAACTCTTCAGAGAAGTCGTATGAAGACTTAATTATCTTGTGTTCCCTCATGATTACGTACGCTTCCATTGCGTCATACAGTCTGTGCAGGTCTCGGTACATGTTTATTGTTTGCGGTAGGTGCCAAATAGTATCCTCAATAGCTTCAGGTAACTCAGTGAAGAATTCGCTACCTGCTACGACCTCACTCAGTATTGCGTCTGCGATTTTTACAGACAGGAAGGCACACGCGTTAGTGCCGTCGTTATTCAAGGCACATTCCAACTGTTTAGCTGGTGTTTCTTCACTGACATTGTCCTTCAGTTGGGCTGCAAGTCGTTGGTCGAATTGTTGAACTGCTATCGCTTGACTAACTTTCAGGTGCAGGACGTCCAGATCAGTAGAGACCCTCTTGTTCTCCCTGCTCATAATATTGGATGCTTCTCTTAACGATAGCCGACTATGTCTGTCAAAGTTAGCACAACGTCTGTAAATCTCCTCTAAACCTCTCCAGACGGTTGCGCGTTGAGCAATGTACTTTTCGTCCGGCAGGGGAAGTTTCTTTTGGCGCAAAAGGGAAGAGAGAAAGATTTTTAATTCATCTTGAGAAGAAATGCTTCCCGCCGATCGGATCTCTGAACGGTAGGGGTACTTGACGCTTGGATTAATCATCGAGAACACAATCATGCCAAGGGCCCAAATATCTGCCAACATGAAGTCACTGATAAGAGAATCTCCCTAACAAAGAGTTCTGGTGCCTCATATACCACTGTCCCTCGATCAACGTTGTTTGTTTTCGAGGCAACACAAGTCTGTGTTTGAACGAGTAGGGAGCGACTCTCTCCAAAGTCGATGAGCTTGCAGGCAACAGGCCTCAATTCAAATTGCCGCACCATTTCGTTGTTGTCTGACAGTGTACAATAGTGCTGATTGCTTATCAGTATGTTCGCTGGCTTTAGATCCCTATGGGCTATTCCTTTGGAATGGAGGTGAGCCAGCCCATTGATGATTTCTTTAGCCGCATGATTGACTAATTCACAGAGTCCTTCACAGTTGAACTCATCAATTTGCAGCAGAAAATCGGAGAGGGAATGTACATGCAGACCATCGCAACCAAAGTGCTTGAAATCGAAATAGATGTATTCGAGCATCATTGCAAGCGGCTGGAAGGAAATCCCTTTCAATCGCACAATATTTGGATGATCCAAGTCGTTAAGGAGTTTAACTTCTTTATAGAAAAGCTTCTTCTCCTCTTTATCAAGGACTTGCAGCATTTTCTTGATGACCACAGTTTGACATTCGCTGTCTTCTGCACCTTTGTATTCGCTAGTATATACATCTCCAAAGGAACCTTGTCCTATTCTCTGCTTTACTGGCAGTTCACTACATTTAAAGCGAGGTACGTCCTCACAAATTTCACTTCCATGTGAACTTTTTCGTAACAACTGAGGAAGCTTAAAGCTGGGAAACATCGACATGGTGAAAATCTTTGGACCGCTCTAAACCATGATTTTCGCGCCAAAGTGATTACGTTTCACGTGCGACAGCCGACCTTGGACCTCATTAAAAGCCATTGTTTTGTCACGTCAACATTGCAGTTAAGACATGTTAGTCTTGCAATGAGCCTCAAAAACACAAAACTGAGAATGGAAAACGCAAATCTCTAAGCTAGAATTCCTCGCCAAATGTGTGACACTTTAACAGCTTGACGCGGGATATGCAAAACAGGGTAATAAATATATTCGAATAACACGTTCTTTCATTGTACACTTCCGTCACACAATATTAACTCAACAAAGAGATCAAGAGCATCCTTCTGAATATTATTCACGTAGTGTGGGTGACGTGGAGATATCAAATTTATGTAATCATGGCGTAACAAAGCAAAACCGGTCCACCAAGAAATGAAAGCAGTGGCGGAGAAAGCATAATGCTCAGTGCTAATTTCGCCACAGCATTTCGCGGCAAACGAGCTCTGAAAAATTGTTTTCTTTTTTTCCGTGGTCCCAGGTTTGAGATCTGCATTTACAAGACACCAAGAACTCGCGGTCATGATTGTAGGAAAATAAAAGTTCTTCATGAAATTACAGATTTTCATTTCGCAAAGTACAGATTTTCATTTCGCAAAGTACAGATTTTCATTTCGCAAAGTACAGATTTCATTTCGCAAAGTACAGATTTTCATTTCGCAAAGTACAGATTTTCATTTCGCAAAGTACAGATTTTCATTTCGCAAAGTACAGATTTTCATTTCGCAAAGTACAGATTTCATTTCGCAAAGTACAGATTTTCATTTCGCAAAGTACAGATTTTCATTTCGCCAAAGTACAGATTTCGTTTCGTTTCG
>JAHPZR010022652.1:12500-21538 GCA_019787425.1 Platygyra sinensis | reverse complement strand
TATTGTACTTTGCGAAATTGGTACTTTGCGAAACGAAACGAAACGAAATCTGTACTTTGGCGAAATGAAAATCTGTACTTTGCGAAATGAAAATCTGTACTTTGCGAAATGAAATCTGTACTTTGCGAAATGAAAATCTGTACTTTGCGAAATGAAAATCTGTACTTTGCGAAATGAAAATCTGTACTTTGCGAAATGAAAATCTGTACTTTGCGAAATGAAATCTGTACTTTGCGAAATGAAAATCTGTACTTTGCGAAATGAAAATCTGTACTTTGCGAAATGAAAATCTGTAATTTCATGAAGAACTTTTATTTTCCTACAATCATGACCGCGAGTTCTTGGTGTCTTGTAAATGCAGATCTCAAACCTGGGACCACGGAAAAAAAAGAAAACAATTTTTCAGAGCTCGTTTGCCGCGAAATGCTGTGGCGAAATTAGCACTGAGCATTATGCTTTCTCCGCCACTGCTTTCATTTCTTGGTGGACCGGTTTTGCTTTGTTACGCCATGATTACATAAATTTGATATCTCCACGTCACCCACACTACGTGAATAATATTCAGAAGGATGCTCTTGATCTCTTTGTTGAGTTAATATTGTGTGACGGAAGTGTACAATGAAAGAACGTGTTATTCGAATATATTTATTACCCTGTTTTGCATATCCCGCGTCAAGCTGTTAAAGTGTCACACATTTGGCGAGGAATTCTAGCTTAGAGATTTGCGTTTTCCATTCTCAGTTTTGTGTTTTTGAGGCTCATTGCAAGACTAACATGTCTTAACTGCAATGTTGACGTGACAAAACAATGGCTTTTAATGAGGTCCAAGGTCGGCTGTCGCACGTGAAACGTAATCACTTTGGCGCGAAAATCATGGTTTAGAGCGGTCCAAAGATTTTCACCATGTCGATGTTTCCCAGCTTTAAGCTTCCTCAGTTGTTACGAAAAAGTTCACATGGAAGTGAAATTTGTGAGGACGTACCTCGCTTTAAATGTAGTGAACTGCCAGTAAAGCAGAGAATAGGACAAGGTTCCTTTGGAGATGTATATACTAGCGAATACAAAGGTGCAGAAGACAGCGAATGTCAAACTGTGGTCATCAAGAAAATGCTGCAAGTCCTTGATAAAGAGGAGAAGAAGCTTTTCTATAAAGAAGTTAAACTCCTTAACGACTTGGATCATCCAAATATTGTGCGATTGAAAGGGATTTCCTTCCAGCCGCTTGCAATGATGCTCGAATACATCTATTTCGATTTCAAGCACTTTGGTTGCGATGGTCTGCATGTACATTCCCTCTCCGATTTTCTGCTGCAAATTGATGAGTTCAACTGTGAAGGACTCTGTGAATTAGTCAATCATGCGGCTAAAGAAATCATCAATGGGCTGGCTCACCTCCATTCCAAAGGAATAGCCCATAGGGATCTAAAGCCAGCGAACATACTGATAAGCAATCAGCACTATTGTACACTGTCAGACAACAACGAAATGGTGCGGCAATTTGAATTGAGGCCTGTTGCCTGCAAGCTCATCGACTTTGGAGAGAGTCGCTCCCTACTCGTTCAAACACAGACTTGTGTTGCCTCGAAAACAAACAACGTTGATCGAGGGACAGTGGTATATGAGGCACCAGAACTCTTTGTTAGGGAGATTCTCTTATCAGTGACTTCATGTTGGCAGATATTTGGGCCCTTGGCATGATTGTGTTCTCGATGATTAATCCAAGCGTCAAGTACCCCTACCGTTCAGAGATCCGATCGGCGGGAAGCATTTCTTCTCAAGATGAATTAAAAATCTTTCTCTCTTCCCTTTTGCGCCAAAAGAAACTTCCCCTGCCGGACGAAAAGTACATTGCTCAACGCGCAACCGTCTGGAGAGGTTTAGAGGAGATTTACAGACGTTGTGCTAACTTTGACAGACATAGTCGGCTATCGTTAAGAGAAGCATCCAATATTATGAGCAGGGAGAACAAGAGGGTCTCTACTGATCTGGACGTCCTGCACCTGAAAGTTAGTCAAGCGATAGCAGTTCAACAATTCGACCAACGACTTGCAGCCCAACTGAAGGACAATGTCAGTGAAGAAACACCAGCTAAACAGTTGGAATGTGCCTTGAATAACGACGGCACTAACGCGTGTGCCTTCCTGTCTGTAAAAATCGCAGACGCAATACTGAGTGAGGTCGTAGCAGGTAGCGAATTCTTCACTGAGTTACCTGAAGCTATTGAGGATACTATTTGGCACCTACCGCAAACAATAAACATGTACCGAGACCTGCACAGACTGTATGACGCAATGGAAGCGTACGTAATCATGAGGGAACACAAGATAATTAAGTCTTCATACGACTTCTCTGAAGAGTTACCATTTGATGACACAGTCTATTCCTTTGAGGGCAGACAAAAATTGCATTCCAAGCTATGTGAAATTGGATGAAACGACTTCGTTGCTACCTTCACTTGCGAACCGCTGGCATTAATGCTCGGGTGCCGTGAGGGCAAGCCATACATGATAGACACTCATCCGGTGACGCTGGCACCTGGAAAAGGCGAAGGCCTCCAGATGATTGGGAAGAAGAACTCCCCAGAAGTGTGGCTGTCACTCTGTATTTGGCTTTGGAAAAGGCTGCACCACCAAGGCGTACAGCCCGACACGCATCAATCACTGGCAGTTATTTCAAGGAAATCAAAGTAAGTGCTATCACCAACTCCGTCTCTTTAAAGCACCTTTAGAGGTGTCTCGCACGTCTGATTTAAAGTGTAGCAACCTTAAAACTCCTGTTAGGATTAGGGTTAGAGTTAGGGTTGGGGTTAGGATGAAAGCCTAGAGAGAAGGCTATCACGCGGGTATACCAAGAATTTTGAACTAATATGAAGTGTAGAATTTTACACGACCTTCAAATGTGAGCGTCCGAATTAACTTTTGGGTCCCTTTTGAAAGCTGCAAGTCAAAGGAAATTTGTTTATTTGCCTACAGATTTGGACAGTGGTTAGTTTGACATATTTACAACAAAACATTTTCCCCGCCTTTTCTACGATCACTACATATCTGCCTTTGATCCAGTTTCAAAAATATTCAGTTACTTTTGACTGAAATTGAATAATGGCGAATCGGCGACAGGTTTTTGTGGTGTGGGTCTGGAAACTGAAGGACAAATTATATAGGCAAAAAACAAAATTCATTTTGACTTGTATCTTTCAAAAAGTGATTCGGACACTCGCATCTAGAGTCGTAACATATTCGTTAATTCATTTTATTTCAAATAATATAGCTTGAGAGCCAGCTATATGTTATAATGTAATGTTGGTGTTTAAACTGGACGCGCTACATCTCTTGGTTGTGAGGCACTCTAAAGGTGTACTGTAACTTTAACATATTTAGCAATAAATCCCCCCTAGAGATCTACGTTTTTCCAACATTGCACAATAAGTGACCTTGGCGACATCATCATCATTAATATTATCACTACTACTAGTAGTAGCAGTATATTAATAATAATAATAATAATAATAATAATTATTATTATTATTATTATTATTGTTATTATTATTATTATTATTATCGTGGCTATAATTATTACTATTATCGTTATCATCGTCATCATCTCCACCATCAAGAATATTACATTTATTATTATTATTGCTGCTGCTGTTGTTGTTTTTGTTATTGTTGTTGTAAGTTTTTGTCATCAAACTCGTATGTGCATTGCTTTGTCGGATAATAGAGATATATCTACGCATTTTGAAGTGCACAGTGCCAGTTAATGCATGGGTGGGAAAAATTATTAGCAAGGTGTATCCCTGTACGTTCAAAATTGTCCCTGTTTTTAATTTGCTTGTATACTCTCTGGTCATTCAGGACCATAAAACGTAACGTGTGATTTGTTGTTCAACAATTTCGAGGAATCCTTCAAGTTTAGTATTTTAAGTAGTGAGTTAGCTGATGTACATGTAAGAACTGAGGCAAAAACTTTACTGCTGTGTAGGTTCGCAGAGAGCCCAAAACTGCCGGCTGTTTCTCAAGAAACCACACGAGCTGAACCTCAAGTGATCAATCTTGATGTCGATGAAACCTCTGATGCAACTGAGTCCCCCACTTCTCCTGACATCAACATGGAGTCTAAGCGAAAACGTCCCGGGGAGACAGAGATGGAAGCGCTGTACGCGAACTGTTGTTGTTTCATGTTGCTGTTGTTTTTCATTTATCTGTTTCTTTCTGAAATGTAGTTTTTACGGGCTTATGAACTTAACTTAAGCTTCAGGATCTTTCCTTTTTCCCAGGGAACAGTGGACGGCCTCAGCCCTTACTCCCAATCCGCTGCAGGGAAGAAATCATGGTTGCAACCCAGTGGGAGTACTCCTTCAAAGAATGACGTAAGCATAATGAACATTTATCTGTGCTCTAGGCCAAATATTTTGTAACGTCGTCTTTATGGCGATTCCCAATTTCTCTGCCTTAATGCTGATTTGCAATGTCCCCATGTTATATTTTTCATTTTCCATGTTCACTTTAAACCACTCTGACATAGTAAAAAAACGTGTGGGACTAGACCTGAATGTTAACTAGGTCTGGGAAATGTAGAGAAATTGTTATTAACGATAATGATAATGACTTGATCGAAAAACTCTAGACATCAGTCAATGCTAAGAAAAGTCCTACTCCGTGAATAGCGTCCATTGGAATGCTGTTAGTTTGGCTTATAAAGTGTCAAAGTACAAGCTCTAAAATGCCCTAGCTCTAACATATTCAAAGGAAACTTGCGCTATATAATTTCGTCGAGAGTACTTTTCAGTTCTTGGTGGCTTATTGGCGAAGGCTTTTGCAATGAAGTGAACTATTTCGTATTACTTCTGTGCATGTTATTTTTTATAGAATGATGCCGCCGTGGACGGAAAAAATGATAGTAAGCCCTCCAAGAATGACAAACATCCCAGCTCAGGAGAAAGTAACAGGTCATCCCATGAGGTAAATGACTGATCGATCAATTATTAATTTTCATAAAAGTTTAAAATAGAAGGATCCCTCATTATACTCATTTACTTGAAACAAGACTCGATGCTCTATTAGTTCAAATTGACAATCCTTCATAATGCTGTTTCAAGCCAATTAACTGTATTTTGCTTTCACGATTTTGTACAGAGCCTCAGAAGCTCCTCTTGCAAAAGAAAAATTGCGGATGGGAGTGACTCTGATGATGACGACTTGATGCTCAGCGCATTTGACAATCTTAACAGTAAGTGTCGATAAGTGAAAACATATTACTACTAATCGGTGTCTTTGAAAAATCTCGTTCAGATAAAGTAAAGCGCAAAGTAATTTAAATAATAAGGAACCGCGGAAGGCGTTGCCACTGCCTAGTGAATTTATTTGTAACGCACAGACCTCTATTATGTTGGAAGATCAGTGATGAAAATGGCACTTAAACTAAAAAAGTCAGATTTTGCTGTGTTGTTCAACTACGAAGGGGTAGTCTTAATACTTTCTAAATCTCCAGCCATCGTTTTAGGCTCAAATTACAGTGTAATCATTACTCTTTCAAAAGCCATGCGCCGATTTCTATGTTAGGATATAAGAAAATCGAAAAAAAAACATATTTGTGAACCTAACTAGACCTTTACAACTAGCGCTCACTTTCAAATTTGCCATAAACTTCAAAAGTTTAAACCTATGAGCAAATAATGTTTTTGACAGTTTCAGTGATAGCTTTATCTTTATTGCTTTATCTGTTGTTTGCAGGTCACATAAATGGCTTTCCTGTTTACAAAAGGTCAAAAACTGGAATTACTTCACAAGAAATCTTGGACATTTGTATTGGTGGTAACGTACCAGAGGAAAAGGTTTGTGCAAGAGTTCCTGCTGGCATAACAGAGAGTGGAATATTCATTGTTGATCTTCAGAGAGTTGGCTATAAAGACCTGACAGTGGATGACAAGGGAGTCTACGGAGCTCATTCCAGTCCATCTGAAGACTTTCAGGTCTTCTTTGATGATCAGGGAAAAGTTGATTCAGTGACTAGGATTGACAAAAATGATGAAGAAACCAAAAGAGAAATCCAGACCTCTCGCAACCACTTTATCATCAAAAGACAGTACAGCTGGCCCAGAAAAGAAAAAAAATTCCGACGTATGATAGCTAAAGTTGAACAAGAAGAGAAGTTCTTGCAATTTGCGGTTGTGCAATATACCGTCAATATGTCCTGTGATGAAGCAAAGATGCTCTTCGCAACTCCTGCAAATAGCAGAAAACGCGGTCGCCCTTCAGTACCCCAAGTGAGAACGAAACCAAGTGTACTGGAGAGAATGAGAGAAATGGGCAGTAAGAGTAGTGCCAAACAGATTATCAATAACACTCAAAACGAATTAGGTGGTGTAGTCTCCGTATCTTCTCCATCAGACATCCCCAGAGACAGGCAACAAGTTTACAACCAGCTTCGAAAAGTTGAAGGCAGGAAAAAAGCCAGGAGCACTGGCCCAGCCAAGTCGCCGGACATCACCAAGTTGTTGTCCTTACAGCAAGCCGGGAGATTTATTCGTGATGTAAGCCTGGGAGCAAGGTCAAACAAGAAAGGCGAGATGTGTGCAGCCACCAGCACGTTTGCGGCCACTGATCACACAATCGGGTGGATGAAAAGATTCTGCCGCCCTGGTTCAACTCCAGCTGCAGTGGCAGGCTTGGATATGACGTATAAGCTAGGTCCTTTCTACCTCACCACAGTTACTTTTCCTAATCCAATGTTCGTGTACAAAAACAACGTAAACAAACACCCAACAACACTGGCAGCGGTGATGACCTCCGTCTCCAAGGAAACGCGCGACTATGAATACCTCGCTAGATCATTGAAGTCAGAGGGAATAGAGTCACTGATGTATGGCACGGATGGAGAGTGTGCCCTGGAAAGTGGTTTTGAGAGCGTTTATCCTATTTCCGAAAGCTCCGCCCACAGCAACATCCATCTACGCTGCTTTGATCATGCCAAAGGGGACATTCTCATGAAACTGAAAGAACTTAAAGTATGCGACAGTGAAAGAACTAAAATCCAACAGGAAATACTAGGAAGTGAGTTTGGGGGAAAGCGTGTCAAGGGTCTAGTCGATTGTGAGAATGAATCAGAGTTTGAAGCACTTTACGTCAACAAAGAAGTCCATTGGCCAGAAGAGTTTAAAGAATGGATGCTAACCACGAAAGGAAGACACCGATCTATGAAGACGACTCTAAAGCTTTGTATGTTGAAGTCAACGAGGATCGCTGCAGGTCTTGGTAATCCACCAAATAAATGGGACAATCAGCGGACTGAATCACTTAACAACGTGATCAAAGAGGCCGCTGAGAATCAAGTCACTGATCAAGCTTCTATCCACGAAACTCTTGAATCTGAAGTCCTCCAACAGCAAGAAAATGAGTACATCAAGGCAATCTACAACATGGGTCAATACCGCTTGGCACCTGAATTTCAGAAGTTTTCAGTTAGCCCATTCGTTTGGTCACAGAAAACACCTGAGCAGCAACGCGAATGTCATGGTCAAAGGTAAAAGGCTAACTTGTAAGTGCTGCAATTTCCAGAGCACAGCAGGCCTTTGTTCCCACGTTCTTGCCGTCGCAGATACAATGGGAACTCTCTCGGAATTTGTAGAAACTTTTAATAGAAAAGAAGGAAAGGCAAGCAGCATTCTCCAAGCCAATATTCCAAAGCGGGCTGGAGAAAAACCGAAGGAAAAGAAAAAGAGAAAAGGACAGAACAATATTGAACTAAATCCAATTGTGGAGGAAATTGAAAGGGCAGACAACGACCTAGACTTTCAGAAACCTCTTTCGTTCACGGAAATATGGCACAACTCTAACAAATTCCAAGTCGTATTCACCAGGGAGTGCACTAATAAGGCGCAGAAGTGTGAGTCTTGCAAAGTCGAATTTGCTCATGGCGGTGTGGTCTGTATACCACAGGACATTTCGATATGTCACATGGAGCGATTTTACTATCCAAAGAAAGATGCCAACGGAAAAACTACGAATGAACCGACGTGGAAACGGGAGATCCCACGATTTTATTGTGTCAAGAAGGAATGTATTCTACGTAGGCATCCCTACTTTTGGAAAGGGATGATAGAGGTCCAAGAGGACGTGAGGCAACAATTGAAAGAAGGCCATAAGAAACTTTTGAAAGAGGTTTTACACCTTTCAATTTGATGTATTCATATACCTTTGAGTTAATTAAGGTCGAGTACCTATTACATACATTGTGATGGTTTGATCCGTCCCAATCGGACAACAGCAATAATACACTTCAGTTACTTGTCTCAGTGGGCGAACAAAACCAAAACAAGTCCTTTTAGACGTCTACATATTTTATATATATTTCATCATATTCTTTTTACCGTTGTTAGTTAAACAAGGATAATTGATGTCTTTCGCTCAACTAAAAGATGGCCCCGTTCAGACTGCAGGGAGACTGAGAGCATAATGTTTTTATTAAACCCGGGCAAACACTTGGGCATCCTCCTGGTCAGGCACGGGGAAAGCACTTGGGTATCCCTCCAGGGTTCAGGCACGTGTACCAATGTGCCCCGGAACAGGCACAGTCTGAAGGGGGAATATGTTATTTTAGAGTTTTTACGATTTTACAGGAAATGTTTACGACTGACGCTGACATGTATTCGAGCGCTTTTTAAAAATTATAGATATTTCGAAGGGATTTCAGATGGCGACCGTAGTGCCTTGTTGAGGCAGTTATTGTTCGGAGTATGTTAAATGTTCAATTTAAAGACTTAACAGTTAGTTCCGGTTTTAAACACACAAGCCATTGGCTTGTTGGTGTATGCTCTGATCCAATTGATTTTAAATTGTTTACAAGTGCATTAAATTTAGAATTTGTTTGACGATTGATCAATGTTTCCTATTATACCCGGGTATTATGGCAACATGACTATATATTTGTTTTGCAAAACCGTCACGCAACGCGCCCCGCGCTAGCCTTGGCTGGCTGCCGGTCGACAAGATATACCGGTAAACAAGATGTTTCGAAGCGATTCGGGGCAAGCACGCGAT
>JAHPZR010022652.1:0-7500 GCA_019787425.1 Platygyra sinensis | reverse complement strand
ACATTTCCTGTAAAATCGTAAAAAACTCTAAAATAACATATTCCCCCTTCAGACTGTGCCTGTTCCGGGGCACATTGGTACACGTGCCTGAACCCTGGAGGGATACCCAAGTGCTTTCCCCGTGCCTGACCAGGAGGATGCCCAAGTGTTTGCCCGGGTTTAATAAAAACATTATGCTCTCAGTCTCCCTGCAGTCTGAACGGGGCCATCTTTTAGTTGAGCGAAAGACATCAATTATCCTTGTTTAACTAACAACGGTAAAAAGAATATGATGAAATATATATAAAATATGTAGACGTCTAAAAGGACTTGTTTTGGTTTTGTTCGCCCACTGAGACAAGTAACTGAAGTGTATTATTGCTGTTGTCCGATTGGGACGGATCAAACCATCACAATGTATGTAATAGGTACTCGACCTTAATTAACTCAAAGGTATATGAATACATCAAATTGAAAGGTGTAAAACCTCTTTCAAAAGTTTCTTATGGCCTTCTTTCAATTGTTGCCTCACGTCCTCTTGGACCTCTATCATCCCTTTCCAAAAGTAGGGATGCCTACGTAGAATACATTCCTTCTTGACACAATAAAATCGTGGGATCTCCCGTTTCCACGTCGGTTCATTCGTAGTTTTTCCGTTGGCATCTTTCTTTGGATAGTAAAATCGCTCCATGTGACATATCGAAATGTCCTGTGGTATACAGACCACACCGCCATGAGCAAATTCGACTTTGCAAGACTCACACTTCTGCGCCTTATTAGTGCACTCCCTGGTGAATACGACTTGGAATTTGTTAGAGTTGTGCCATATTTCCGTGAACGAAAGAGGTTTCTGAAAGTCTAGGTCGTTGTCTGCCCTTTCAATTTCCTCCACAATTGGATTTAGTTCAATATTGTTCTGTCCTTTTCTCTTTTTCTTTTCCTTCGGTTTTTCTCCAGCCCGCTTTGGAATATTGGCTTGGAGAATGCTGCTTGCCTTTCCTTCTTTTCTATTAAAAGTTTCTACAAATTCCGAGAGAGTTCCCATTGTATCTGCGACGGCAAGAACGTGGGAACAAAGGCCTGCTGTGCTCTGGAAATTGCAGCACTTACAAGTTAGCCTTTTACCTTTGACCATGACATTCGCGTTGCTGCTCAGGTGTTTTCTGTGACCAAACGAATGGGCTAACTGAAAACTTCTGAAATTCAGGTGCCAAGCGGTATTGACCCATGTTGTAGATTGCCTTGATGTACTCATTTTCTTGCTGTTGGAGGACTTCAGATTCAAGAGTTTCGTGGATAGAAGCTTGATCAGTGACTTGATTCTCAGCGGCCTCTTTGATCACGTTGTTAAGTGATTCAGTCCGCTGATTGTCCCATTTATTTGGTGGATTACCAAGACCTGCAGCGATCCTCGTTGACTTCAACATACAAAGCTTTAGAGTCGTCTTCATAGATCGGTGTCTTCCTTTCGTGGTTAGCATCCATTCTTTAAACTCTTCTGGCCAATGGACTTCTTTGTTGACGTAAAGTGCTTCAAACTCTGATTCATTCTCACAATCGACTAGACCCTTGACACGCTTTCCCCCAAACTCACTTCCTAGTATTTCCTGTTGGATTTTAGTTCTTTCACTGTCGCATACTTTAAGTTCTTTCAGTTTCATGAGAATGTCCCCTTTGGCATGATCAAAGCAGCGTAGATGGATGTTGCTGTGGGCGGAGCTTTCGGAAATAGGATAAACGCTCTCAAAACCACTTTCCAGGGCACACTCTCCATCCGTGCCATACATCAGTGACTCTATTCCCTCTGACTTCAATGATCTAGCGAGGTATTCATAGTCGCGCGTTTCCTTGGAGACGGAGGTCATCACCGCTGCCAGTGTTGTTGGGTGTTTGTTTACGTTGTTTTTGTACACGAACATTGGATTAGGAAAAGTAACTGTGGTGAGGTAGAAAGGACCTAGCTTATACGTCATATCCAAGCCTGCCACTGCAGCTGGAGTTGAACCAGGGCGGCAGAATCTTTTCATCCACCCGATTGTGTGATCAGTGGCCGCAAAACGTGCTGGTGGCTGCACACATCTCGCCTTTCTTGTTTGACCTTGCTCCCAGGCTTACATCACGAATAAATCTCCCGGCTTGCTGTAAGGACAACAACTTGGTGATGTCCGGCGACTTGGCTGGGCCAGTGCTCCTGGCTTTTTTCCTGCCTTCAACTTTTCGAAGCTGGTTGTAAACTTGTTGCCTGTCTCTGGGGATGTCTGATGGAGAAGATACGGAGACTACACCACCTAATTCGTTTTGAGTGTTATTGATAATCTGTTTGGCACTACTCTTACTGCCCATTTCTCTCATTCTCTCCAGTACACTTGGTTTCGTTCTCACTTGGGGTACTGAAGGGCGACCGCGTTTTCTGCTATTTGCAGGAGTTGCGAAGAGCATCTTTGCTTCATCACAGGACATATTGACGGTATATTGCACAACCGCAAATTGCAAGAACTTCTCTTCTTGTTCAACTTTAGCTATCATACGTCGGAATTTTTTTTCTTTTCTGGGCCAGCTGTACTGTCTTTTGATGATAAAGTGGTTGCGAGAGGTCTGGATTTCTCTTTTGGTTTCTTCATCATTTTTGTCAATCCTAGTCACTGAATCAACTTTTCCCTGATCATCAAAGAAGACCTGAAAGTCTTCAGATGGACTGGAATGAGCTCCGTAGACTCCCTTGTCATCCACTGTCAGGTCTTTATAGCCAACTCTCTGAAGATCAACAATGAATATTCCACTCTCTGTTATGCCAGCAGGAACTCTTGCACAAACCTTTTCCTCTGGTACGTTACCACCAATACAAATGTCCAAGATTTCTTGTGAAGTAATTCCAGTTTTTGACCTTTTGTAAACAGGAAAGCCATTTATGTGACCTGCAAACAACAGATAAAGCAATAAAGATAAAGCTATCACTGAAACTGTCAAAAACATTATTTGCTCATAGGTTTAAACTTTTGAAGTTTATGGCAAATTTGAAAGTGAGCGCTAGTTGTAAAGGTCTAGTTAGGTTCACAAATATGTTTTTTTTTCGATTTTCTTATATCCTAACATAGAAATCGGCGCATGGCTTTTGAAAGAGTAATGATTACACTGTAATTTGAGCCTAAAACGATGGCTGGAGATTTAGAAAGTATTAAGACTACCCCTTCGTAGTTGAACAACACAGCAAAATCTGACTTTTTTAGTTTAAGTGCCATTTTCATCACTGATCTTCCAACATAATAGAGGTCTGTGCGTTACAAATAAATTCACTAGGCAGTGGCAACGCCTTCCGCGGTTCCTTATTATTTAAATTACTTTGCGCTTTACTTTAGCTGAACGAGATTTTTCAAAGACACCGATTAGTAGTAATATGTTTTCACTTATCGACACTTACTGTTAAGATTGTCAAATGCGCTGAGCATCAAGTCGTCATCATCAGAGTCACTCCCATCCGCAATTTTTCTTTTGCAAGAGGAGCTTCTGAGGCTCTGTACAAAATCGTGAAAGCAAAATACAGTTAATTGGCTTGAAACAGCATTATGAAGGATTGTCAATTTGAACTAATAGAGCATCGAGTCTTGTTTCAAGTAAATGAGTATAATGAGGGATCCTTCTATTTTAAACTTTTATGAAAATTAATAATTGATCGATCAGTCATTTACCTCATGGGATGACCTGTTACTTTCTCCTGAGCTGGGATGTTTGTCATTCTTGGAGGGCTTACTATCATTTTTTCCGTCCACGGCGGCATCATTCTATAAAAAATAACATGCACAGAAGTAATACGAAATAGTTCACTTCATTGCAAAAAGCCTTCGCCAATAAGCCACCAAGAACTGAAAAGTACTCTCGACGAAATTATATAGCGCAAGTTTCCTTTGAATATGTTAGAGCTAGGGCATTTTAGAGCTTGTACTTTGACACTTTATAAGCCAAACTAACAGCATTCCAATGGACGCTATTCACGGAGTAGGACTTTTCTTAGCATTGACTGATGTCTAGAGTTTTTCGATCAAGTCATTATCATTATCGTTAATAACAATTTCTCTACATTTCCCAGACCTAGTTAACATTCAGGTCTAGTCCCACACGTTTTTTTACTATGTCAGAGTGGTTTAAAGTGAACATGGAAAATGAAAAATATAACATGGGGACATTGCAAATCAGCATTAAGGCAGAGAAATTGGGAATCGCCATAAAGACGACGTTACAAAATATTTGGCCTAGAGCACAGATAAATGTTCATTATGCTTACGTCATTCTTTGAAGGAGTACTCCCACTGGGTTGCAACCATGATTTCTTCCCTGCAGCGGATTGGGAGTAAGGGCTGAGGCCGTCCACTGTTCCCTGGGAAAAAGGAAAGATCCTGAAGCTTAAGTTAAGTTCATAAGCCCGTAAAAACTACATTTCAGAAAGAAACAGATAAATGAAAAACAACAGCAACATGAAACAACAACAGTTCGCGTACAGCGCTTCCATCTCTGTCTCCCCGGGGACGTTTTCGCTTAGACTCCATGTTGATGTCAGGAGAAAGTGGGGGACTCAGTTGCATCAGAGGTTTCATCGACATCAAGATTGATCACTTGAGTTCAGCTCGTGTGGTTTCTTGAGAAACAGCCGGCAGTTTTGGGCTCTCTGCGAACCTACACAGCAGTAAAGTTTTTGCCTCAGTTCTTACATGTACATCAGCTAACTCACTACTTAAAATACTAAACTTGAAGGATTCCTCGAAATTGTTGAACAACAAATCACACGTTACGTTTTATGGTCCTGAATGACCAGAGAGTATACAAGCAAATTAAAAACAGGGACAATTTTGAACGTACAGGGATACACCTTGCTAATAATTTTTCCCACCCATGCATTAACTGGCACTGTGCACTTCAAAATGCGTAGATATATCTCTATTATCCGACAAAGCAATGCACATACGAGTTTGATGACAAAAACTTACAACAACAATAACAAAAACAACAACAGCAGCAGCAATAATAATAATAAATGTAATATTCTTGATGGTGGAGATGATGACGATGATAACGATAATAGTAATAATTATAGCCACGATAATAATAATAATAATAATAACAATAATAATAATAATAATAATAATTATTATTATTATTATTATTATTATTAATATACTGCTACTACTAGTAGTAGTGATAATATTAATGATGATGATGTCGCCAAGGTCACTTATTGTGCAATGTTGGAAAAACGTAGATCTCTAGGGGGATTTATTGCTAAATATGTTAAAGTTACAGTACACCTTTAGAGTGCCTCACAACCAAGAGATGTAGCGCGTCCAGTTTAAAACACCAACATTACATTATAACATATAGCTGGCTCTCAAGCTATATTATTTGAAATAAAATGAATTAACGAATATGTTACGACTCTAGATGCGAGTGTCCGAATCACTTTTGAAAGATACAAGTCAAAATGAATTTTGTTTTTTGCCTATATAATTTGTCCTTCAGTTTCCAGACCCACACCACAAAAACCTGTCGCCGATTCGCCATTATTCAATTTCAGTCAAAAGTAACTGAATATTTTTGAAACTGGATCAAAGGCAGATATGTAGTGATTCGTAGAAAAGGCGGGGAAAATGTTTTGTTGTAAATATGTCAAACTAACCACTGTCCAAATCTGTGGGCAAGTAAACAAATTTCCTTTGACTTGCAGCTTTCAAAAGGGACCCAAAAGTTAATTTGGACGTTCACATTTGAAGGTTGTGAAAAATTCTACACTTCATATTATTTCAAAATTCTCGGTATACCGTGATAACCTTCTCTCTAGGCTTCATCCTGACCCCAAACCTAACTCTAACCCTAATCCTAACAGGAGTTTAGGTTGCTACACTTTAAACCGGACGTGCGAGACACCTCTAAAGGTGCTTTAAAGGCATTTGAACAAAGAGACAGAGTTGCTGATAGCACTTACTTTGATTTACTTGAAATAACTGCCAGTGATTGACGTGTGTCGGGCTGTACGCCTTGGTGGTGCAGCCTTTTCCAAAGCCAAATGCAGAGTGACAGCCACACTTCTGGGGAGTTCTTCCCAATCATCAGGAGGCCTTCGCCTTTTCCAGCTGCCAGCGTCACTGGATAAGTGTGTATCATGTATGGCTTGCCATCACAGCACCCAAGCGTTAATGCCAGCGGTTCACAAGTGAAAGTAGCAAGGAAGTCTTTACATCCAAGTTCACAGAGTTTGGAATGCAATTTTTGTCTGCCCTCAAAGAAATAGACTGTGTCATCAAATGGAAACTCTTCAGAGAAGTCGTATGTAGACTTTATTATCTTGTGTTCCCTCATAATTACGTACGCCTCCATTGTGTCATACAGTCTGTGCAGGTCTCGGTGGACGTTTATTATTTGCGGTAGGTGCCAAATAATATCCTCAATAGCTTCAGGTAACTCGGTGAAGAATTCGCTCCCTGCTACGACCTCACTCAGTATCGCATCTGCGATTTTTACAGACAGGAAGGCACATGCGTTAGTGCCGTCGTTATTCAAGGCACATTCCAACTGTTTAGCTGGCGTTTCTTCACTGACATTGTCCTTCAGCTGGGCTGCAAGTCATTGGTCAAACTGTTGAACTGCTGTCGCTTGACTAACTCTCAGGTGCAGGACGTCCAGATCAGTAGAGACCCTCTTGTTCTCCCTGCTCATGATATTGGCTGCTTCTCTTAACGATAGCCGACTATGTCTGTCAAAGTTAGCACAACGTCTGTAAATCTCCTCTAAACCTCTCCAGACGGTTGCGCGTTGAGCAACATACTTTTCGTCCAGCAGGGGAAGTTTCTTTCGGCGCAAAAGGGAAGAGAGAGATTTTTAATTCATCTTGAGAAGAAATGCTTCCCACCGATCGGATCTCTGAACGGTAGGGGTACTTGACGCTTGGATTAATCATCAAGAACAAAATCATGCCAAGGGCCCAAATATCTGCCAACATGAAGTCACTGATCGATGCGCCAGATAAGAGAATCTCCCTAACAAAGAGTTCTGGTGCCTCATATACCACTGTCCCTCGATCAACGTTGTTTGTTTTCGAGGCAACACAAGTCTGTGTTTGAACGAGTAGGGAGCGACTCTCTCAAAGTCGATGAGCTTGCAGGCAACAGGCCTCAATTCAAATTGCCGCACCATTTCGTTGTTGTCTGACAGTGTACAATAGTGCTGATTGCTTATCAGTATGTTCGCTGGCTTTAGATCCCTATGGGCTATTCCTTTGGAATGGAGGTGAGCCAGCCCATGATGATTTCTTTAGCCGCATGATTGACTAATTCACAGAGTCCTTCACAGTTGAACTCATCAATTTGCAGCAGAAAATCGGAGAGGGAATGTACATGCAGACCATCGCAACCAAAGTGCTTGAAATCGAAATAGATGTATTCGAGCATCATTGCAAGCGGCTGGAAGGAAATCCCTTTCAATCGCACAATATTTGGATGATCCAAGTCGTTAAGGAGTTTAACTTCTTTATAGAAA
>JAHPZR010022651.1:0-16147 GCA_019787425.1 Platygyra sinensis | reverse complement strand
AGAGAGAAGGCTATCACGCCGGGTATACCAAGAATTTTAAACTAATATGAAGTGTAGAATTTTACACGACCTTCAAATGTGAGCGTCCGAATTAACTTTTGGGTCCCTTTTGAAAGCTGCAAGTCAAAGGAAATTTGTTTATTTGCCTACAGATTTGGACAGTGGTTAGTTTGACATATTTACAACAAAACATTTTCCCCGCCTTTTCTACGATCACTACATATCTGCCTTTAATCCAGTTTCAAAAATATTGTGTTACTTTTGACTGAAATTGAATAATGGCGAATCGGCGACAGGTTTTTGTGGTGTGGGTCTGGAAACTGAAGGACAAATTATATAGGCGAAAAACAAAATTCATTTTGACTTGTATCTTTCAAAAAGTGATTCGGACACTCGCATCTAGATGTCGTAACATATTCGATAATTCATTTTATTTCAAATAATATAGCTTGAGAGCCAGCTATATGTTATAATGTAATGTTGGTGTTAAAACTGGACGCGCTACATCTCTTGGTTGTGAGGCACTCTAAAGGTATACTGTAACTTTAACATATTTAGCAATAAATCCCCCCTAGAGATCTACGCTTTTCCAACATTGCACAATAAGTGACCTTGGCGACATCATCATCATCATTAATATTATCACTACTACTAGCAGTAGCAGTATATTAATAATAATAATAATAATAATAATAATTATTATTATTATTATTATTATTATTATTATTATCGTGGCTATAATTATTACTATTATCATTATCATCGTCATCATCTCCACCATCAAGAATATTACATTTATTATTATTATTGCTGCTGCTGTTGTTGTTTTTGTTATTGTTGTTGTAAGTTTTTGTCATCAAACTCGTATGTGCATTGCTTTGTCGGATAATAGAGATATATCTACGCATTTTGAAGTGCACAGTGCCATTTAATGCATGGGTGGGAAAAATTATTAGCAAGGTGTATCCCTGTACGTTCAAAATTGTCCCTGTTTTTAATTTGCTTGTATACTCTTTGGTCATTCAGGACCATAAAACGTAACGTGTGATTTGTTGTTCAACAATTTCGAGGAATCCTTCAAGTTTAGTATTTTAAGTAGTGAGTTAGCTGATGTACATGTAAGAACTGAGGCAAAAACTTTACTGCTGTGTAGGTTCGCAGAGAGCCCAAAACTGCCGGCTGTTTCTCAAGAAACCACACGAGCTGAACCTCAAGTGATCAATCTTGATGTCGATGAAACCTCTGATGCAACTGAGTTTCCCACTTCTCCTGACATCAACATGGAGTCTAAGTGAAAACGTCCCGGGGAGACAGAGATGGAAGCGCTGTACGCGAACTGTTGTTGTTTCATGTTGCTGTTGTTTTTCATTTATCTGTTTCTTTCTGAAATGTAGTTTTTACGGGCTTATGAACTTAACTTAAGCTTCAGGATCTTTCCTTTTTCCCAGGGAACAGTGGACGGCCTCAGCCCTTACTCCCAATCCACTGCAGGGAAGAAATTATGGTTGCAACCCAGTGGGAGTACTCCTTCAAAGAATGACGTAAGCATAATGAACATTTATCTGTGCTCTAGGCCAAATATTTTGTAACGTCGTCTTTATGGCGATTCCCAATTTCTCTGCCTTAATGCTGATTTGTAATGTCCCCATGTTATATTTTTCATTTTCCATGTTCACTTTAAACCAATCTGACATAGTAAAAAACGTGTGGGACTAGACCTGAATGTTAACTAGGTCTGGGAAATGTAGAGAAATTGTTATTAACGATAATGATAATGACTTGATCGAAAAACTCTAGACATCGGTCGATGCTAAGAAAAGTCCTACTCCGTGAATAGCGTTCATTGGAATGCTGTTAGTTTGGCTTATAAAGTGTAAAAGTACAAGCTCTAAAATGCCCTAGCTCTAACATATTCAAAGGAAACTTGCGCCATATAATTTCGTCGAGAGTACTTTTCAGTTCTTGGTGGCTTATTGGCGAAGGCTTTTGCAATGAAGTGAACTATTTCGTATTACTTCTGTGCATGTTATTTTTTATAGAATGATGTCGCCGTGGACGGAAAAAATGATAGTAAGCCCTCCAAGAATGACAAACATCCCAGCTCAGGAGAAAGTAACAGGTCATCCCATTAGGTAAATGACTGATTGATCAATTATTAATTTTCATAAAAGTTTAGAATAGAAGGATCCCTCATTATACTCATTTACTTGAAACAAGACTCGATGCTCTATTAGTTCAAATTGACAATCCTTCATAAGGCTGTTTCAAGCAAATTAACTGTATTTTGCTTTCACGATTTTGTACAGAGCCTCAGAAGCTCCTCTTGCAAAAGAAAAATTGCGGATGGGAGTGGCTCTGATGATGACGACTTGATGCTCAGCGCATTTGACAATCTTAACAGTAAGTGTCGATAAGTGAAAACATATTACTACTAATCGGTGTCTTTGAAAAATCTCGTTCAGCTAAAGTAAAGCGCAAAGTAATTTAAATAATAAGGAACCGCGGAAGTCGTTGCCACTGCTTAGTGAATTTATTTGTAACGCACAGACCTCTATTATGTTGGAAGATCAGTGATGAAAATGGCACTTAAACTAAAAAAGTCAGATTTTGCTGTGTTGTTCAACTACGAAGGGGTAGTCTTAATACTTTCTAAATCTCCGGCCATCGTTTTAGGCTCAAATTACAGTGTAATTATTACTCTTTCAAAAGCCATGCGCCGATTTCTATGTTAGGATATAAGAAAATCGAAAAAAAACATATTTGTGAACCTAACTAGACCTTTACAACTAGCGTTCACTTTCAAATTTGCCATAAACTTCAAAAGTTTAAACCTATGAACAAATAATGTTTTTGACAGTTTCAGTGATTGCTTTATCTTTATTGCTTTATCTGTTGTTTGCAGGTCACATAAATGGCTTTCCTGTTTACAAAAGGTCAAAAACTGGAATGACTTCACAAGAAATCTTGGACATTTGTATTGGTGGTAACGTACCAGAGGAAAAGGTTTGTGCAAGAGTTCCTGCTGGCATAACAGCGAGTGGAATATTCATTGTTGATCTTCAGACAGTTGGCTATAAAGACCTGACAGTGGATGACAACGGAGTCTACGGAGCTCATTCCAGTCCATCTCAAGACTTTCAGGTCTTCTTTGATGATCAGGGAAAAGTTGATTCAGTGACTAGGATTGACAAAAATGATGAAGAAACCAAAAGAGAAATCGAGACCTCTCGCAACCACTTTATCATCAAAAGACAGTACAGCTGGCCCAGAAAAGAAAAAAAATTCCGACGCATGATAGCTAAAGTTGAACACGAAGAGAAGTTCTTGCAATTTGCGGTTGTGCAATATACCGTCAATATGTCCTGTGATGAAGCAAAGATGCTCTTCGCAAGTCCTGCAAATAGCAGAAAACGCGGTCGCCCTTCAGTACCCCAAGTGAGAACGAAACCAAGTGTACTGGAGAGAATGAGAGAAATGGGCAGTAAGAGTACTGCCAAACAGATTATCAATAACATTCAAAACGAATTAGGTGGTGTAGTCTCCATATCTTCTCCATCACACATCCCCAGAGACAGGCAACAGGTTTACAACCAGCTTCGAAAAGTTGAAGGCAGGAAAAAAGCCAGGAGCACTGGCCCAGCCAAGTCGCCGGACATCACCAAGTTGTTGTCCTTACAGCAAGCCGGGAGATTTATTCGTGATGTAAGCCTGGGAGCAAGGTCAAACAAGAAAGGCGAGATGCGTGCAGCCGCCAGCACGTTTGCGGCCACTGATCACACAATCGGGTGGATGAAAAGATTCTGCCGCCCTGGTTCAACTCCAGCTGCAGTGGCAGGTTTGGATATGACGTATAAGCTAGGTCCTTTCTACCTCACCACAGTTACTTTTCCTAATCCAATGTTCGTGTACAAAAACAACGTAAACAAACACCCAACAACACTGGCAGCGGTGATGACCTCCGTCTCCAAGGATGGAGAGTGTGCCCTGGAAAGTGGTTTTGAGAGCGTTTATCCTATTTCCGAAAGCTCCGCCCACAGCAACATCCATCTACGCTGCTTTGATCATGCCAAAGGGGACATTCTCATGAAACTGAAAGAACTTAAAGTATGCGACAGTGAAAGAACTAAAATCCAACAGGAAATACTAGGAAGTGAGTTTGGGGGAAAGCGTGTCAAGGGTCTAGTCGATTGTGAGAATGAATCAGAGTTTGAAGCACTTTACGTCAACAAAGAAGTCCATTGGCCAGAAGAGTTTAAAGAATGGATGCTAACCACGAAAGGAAGACACCGATCTATGAAGACGACTCTAAAGCTTTGTATGTTGAAGTCAACGAGAATCGCTGCAGGTCTTGGTAATCCACCAAATAAATGGGACAATCAGCGGACTGAATCACTAACAACGTGATCAAAGAGGCCGCTGAGAATCAAGTCACTGATCAAGCTTTATCCACGAAACTCTTGAATCCGAAGTCATCCAACAGCAAGAAAATGAGTACATCAAGGCAATCTACAACATGGGTCAATACCGCTTGGCACCTGAATTTCAGAAGTTTTCCGTTAGCCCATTCGTTTGGTCACAGAAAACACCTGAGCAGCAACGCAAACACGCGAAAAAAGTGTTTAAGGTTCCAATAAGTTCATCGTCTTCCCATGGGGTAAAACCTTCTAACAGACTGTCCATTGCAGTCGAAGACTTTGAGGTCACCAGTGTTCCCGCCCGAATGTTGACACAAATTTGGCACGAAGCAGAAATCATTCTCTCCCATAACAAAGTAATCGATCTGGGAGGAGGCATGTATTGTGTCACAGAGTTTGGTAACAGCGTGAATGTCATGGTCAAAGGTAAAAGGCTAACTTGTAAGTGCCGCAATTTCCAGAGCACAGCAGGCCTTTGTTCCCACGTTCTTGCCGTTGCAGATACAATGGGAACTCTCTCGGAATTTGTAGAAACTTTCAATAGAAAAGAAGGCAAGGGAAGCAGCATTCTCCAAGCCAATATTCCAAAGCGGGCTGGAGAAAAACCGAAGGAAAAGAAAAAGAGAAAAGGACTAAATCCAATTGTGGAGGAAATTGAAAGGGCAGACAACGACCTAGACTTTCAGAAACCTCTTTCGTTCACGGAAATATGGCACAACTCTAACAAATTCCAAGTCGTATTCACCAGGGAGTGCACTAATAAGGCGCAGAAGTGTGAGTCTTGCAAAGTCGAATTTGCTCATGGCGGTGTGGTCTGTATACCACAGGACATTTCGATATGTCACATGGAGCGATTTTACTATCCAAAGAAAGATGCCAACGGAAAAACTACGTATGAACCGACGTGGAAACGGGAGATCCCACGATTTTATTGTGTCAAGAAGGAATGTATTCTACGTAGGCATCCCTACTTTTTGGAAAGGGATGATAGAGGTCCAAGAGGACGTGAGGCAACAATTGAAAGAAGGCCATAAGAAACTTTTGAAAGAGGTTTTACACCTTTCAATTTGATGTATTCATATACCTTTGAGTTAATTAAGGTCGAGTACCTATTACATACATTGCGATGGTTTGATCCGTCCCAATCGGACAACAGCAATAATACACTTCAGTTACTTGTCTCAGTGGGCGAACAAAACCAAAACAAGTCCTTTTAGACGTCTACATATTTTATATATATTTCATCATATTCTTTTTACCGTTGTTAGTTAAACAAGGATAATTGATGTCTTTCGCTCAACTAAAAGATGGCCCCGTTCAGACTGCAGGGAGACTGAGAGCATAATGTTTTTATTAAACCCGGGCAAACACTTGGGCATCCTCCTGGTCAGGCACGGGGAAAGCACTTGGGTATCCCTCCAGGGTTCAGGCACCTGTACCAATGTGCCCCGGAACAGGCACAGTCTGAAGGGCACAGTCACAGTCACAGGCACAGTCTGAAGGGGGAATATGTTATTTTAGAGTTTTTACGATTTTACAGGAAATGTTTACGACTGACGCTGACATGTATTCGAGCGCTTTTTAAAAATTATAGATATTTCGAAGGGATTTCAGATGGCGACCGTAGTGCAGTGTTGAGGCAGTTATTGTTCGGAGTATGTTAAATGTTCAATTTAAAGACTTAACAGTTAGTTCCGGTTTTAAACACACAAGCCGTTGGCTTGTTGGTGTATGCTCTGATCCAATTGATTTTAAATTGTTTACAAATGCATTAAATTTAGAATTTGTTTGACGATTGATCAATGTTTCCTATTATACCCGGGTATTATGGCAACGTGACTATATATTTGTTTTGCAAAACCGTCACGCAACGCGCCCCGCGCTAGCCTTGGCCGGCTGCCGGTCGACAAGATATGTAATGGTAATAGGACTGAGTGGAGTCCAATTCGGTCTGTAATCATACGAGTGATAACAAAATCGGACGACCGCGCAGCGGGAGTCCGATTTGTTTATCACGAGTATGATTACAGACGTATTGGACGACACGAAGTCTTATTACCAATTAATCATAAAAATTACAATTTTCGAGAAAAGAAGAATATCAAAGTTATGAAATAAAGGGAAAATTTGCATTTAATGTCGCTCTGAAATCGACAACAGTCAAAATGGATTTGCTGGTTGCCAAGTGACGAGCGAAAAACAAGTCTTATGCCAGTCCAAAACGCAACCATGCATAAAAAACTCTCAACTGCGCAGAACTTTGCGGAATTTGGTTAAAATTCCGAACGCTTGCCAGGGCAGTTTTTCCAGCAAGATTCAAGGTTTTTAAGCTGAGTCAATAGACAGCTCACTGCAAGTTGTAAACATCAGAGCCAGAGTCAATTATGATTCTTCGTTTCCTTGGCTTTTTGGGACGGGGATTTTCTTAAGTTGCTGGTGTTTTTTAAACACACTGAACTGTTTATTGAAAATTTAAAATGGCGCCGAGAGATTTTTGTAGCCATGCTGTATTTGGACGACGGCATACCGGTGAATTCTGCCACATTCGCTAATGAGGAAACTTGGTTTGAACTGATTGGAACTGCTGGTCGAACATTCTCCTACACCTGGTGGATTTGCTGAAGCTGCAGGCACCGAACTGTGCAAAGGGAATGTCGAAGAAATCGCAGATATCGAGCTGGATTGTACAGGCACGTATCCGCTAGCAATGTGAAACAATTCTCGTCTTTCACTGGCAGTTAAATGCATTAATGTTTTTGGCTTTACAACGTTCTACCTATGCTGCCATCCATGATTTAGTTGCTCGAGCGATGTTTTTGGAGGCTGTGGTTTTACTATTATTTATTTCTGAAATTTCTCCGTCTGATACAAGGGGAAAACTTGGCTTGGTCTACTGTCATTGTTCCTGTATTTTGATTTTGTTGAACAAAATGAGGATTTTCGAGGGAGGAAATACTAGCGTACTGTGCAATGGTATTACAGCCGGGTGGATGTTTACCTCCGTTTGCCGCGGTTGTTGCGAAGCGATAAACAATGCTGTGGATGGCTGAACTTCATCTGAACATGTTAACATATCCACAAAGGAACTCGTCTGGATAGTTTGCATAAACATTTGTGCCATAGGATAAAATAAATCACTTCTGTCTTCTAAAACATAATCATTGTTCAAGGGAAAAAATTCTCCATTTTGAAGAAAGCCCCAATTTAGGAGTTTGAACACTTGTTTCTATGGTGATTGAAACCAAGGTTGTGATTGGTTGATTTAAACCACAACTTTAAATGTGATTGGTTAATTTTAACTACATCTTTGAATGTGATTGGCTTATTGAACTGTCCGATAACAAACTGTCCGATAACAAGGTGTCCGATAACAAACTGTCCGATAACAGCTAGACAAGTGAATTAGTGGGAAATAGGAGTTTTTTAAACCAATCACAATCGAGGAAATTGTAATTTTTATGATTAACCGGTAAACAAGATGTTTCGAAGCGATTCGTGGCAAACACGCGATGAAAAAAAAATAATTTCTTTCTTGGGACTATAAGTTTTCGAGACACCCAGAGCGTCTAAAGTTTTACGGTTTGCGGTTTTCACGAAATTACATTTCGCAAAAGTACAGATTTTCATTTCGCAAAGTACAGATTTCATTTCGCAAAGTACAGATTTTCATTTCGCAAAGTACAGATTTTCTTTTCACAAAGTACAGATTTCATTTCGCAAAGTACAGATTTTCATTTCGCAAAGTACAGATTTTCATTTCGCAAAGTACAGATTTTCATTTCGTAAAGTACAGATTTTCATTTCGCAAAGTACAGATTTTCATTTCGCAAAGTACAGATTTTCATTTCGCAAAGTACAGATTTTCATTTCGCAAAGTACAGATTTCATTTCGTTTCGTTTCGTTTCGCAAAGTACCATTTCGCAAAGTACAATAAGCCAAAATCTATTTTCTTCCTCCGAGTCGACTTAAATTCCAGTTTGCTAAGTTTCAGCACGATTCTATTGGTAGCACTTATACGAAGCTTCACACACGATTAACATCAAAGACATAAGCTTAAACCAGTCTTCAAATCTTAAAATCAGATCATTGTACGACAAGAAACGCTTACCTTAGACCTCAGGTCCCAGTAAATTTCTGTTAGAACAGTTATTGTTTGCGAAACGTCTGCAAAGTTTCTGCTCATTTCATATTCCTCTTCATTCGGCATACAAATAGAGGACATATATTCTGTGTTTGGGGACTCGTTTTGGCCGCGTCGAGTAGGAAGAACAGCAACAAAACTATCCTATGTAACTCAAAACTCACTCCACTGTCCACTCCACTTCATTGCCAGTCAGCGCCATTTTGAATGTTATTTTTTTAAGAGCCCGCATTACGTACCACCAGGAATCCGCTGGGAAGATCCCAACGGAGTGGGGGATGGGCAGCAGCTTTACTTTCTCCCAGGCCTCACTCATTTCGTTTCAAGAAAAAACATCGATCTCCTCCTAAACCAATTAAAATTTGAAAAAAACTGACAACGTCTTCATTAAGGGCATACACTCAGGCCTTTGGCAAAATTTTCTTTCGTTGCTAGCTCAAATGGTCGTTGAGCAGGAAGCTGACAAACTTTTCAGTTAGATTTTCTACTGCCGCACTTTTTAAGGAAAAAGTAATCATGGCCATTTTCTAAAACACTATTTATTAAACTACAACTTCTAAAAATATTCTTGGAGAGAGGTTCTAGTAAACTTTTAGAACAAGTATTAAAATTTGGTCCGTTCTGGTCACGTGACCGATGACGTCACAGCATTAAAAATAGCAAAAATGTATATTTCCTAAAAATATCTACCCATATCCAAAGTTTTGTTTCCTCGCGTTTAAAGCAACGCGAGATAGCACTCGTACCAAGACTCCCACTTTTTGAAAATTGTACATAGCTCCCTTAATATTTATATTTTGTTCGGTACCCGGGCAGTCCGAAATGGCTCACACCATCCTTGCATACGGCAGCTGCGCCCGCAGTACGAGCGGCAGTCAAAAGTTAGCTGTCCTACCGAAACGACACGATAATAGCCTTTCTCTTCGCAATTAAAAAACTAAAGACAGTGAGTAAGTTGCTGTGGCCTCTACTAGTAGTTAACTTGAGAATTTCGGGTTTAATTTGACGAGGAAAAGCATATTTGTTCAAAATAACACAACTATTGGCCTACCTGACGACACTCGACGAAATACGAGCGAGGTGCCATGCCGAACGCCGGCGGTCCATTTTTGGCGCCAAATTAACAGTTTGGAGGCACAAAAGTTTTCATATTTTTCACTTTTTACAATCGGATATGGTTTTTGAAATTGGAAGTCCCTTTTTGTGCATATTTAATGCAATTTCCAGTGAGAAAAGAGGCTTGATTTGAGTGCCTTTCCTGACTTGTACAATAATTAGTTTATGGTAAGACTTATGGTAAGACTTTTTTCTGGACAACGTGG
This sequence comes from Platygyra sinensis, assembly GCA_019787425.1. Taxonomy (NCBI): domain Eukaryota; kingdom Metazoa; phylum Cnidaria; class Anthozoa; order Scleractinia; family Merulinidae; genus Platygyra; species Platygyra sinensis. The sequence goes on along the minus strand of JAHPZR010022651.1, from coordinate 6,268 downwards.
GGGTCTTGCTGCCCTCAAACTGACCAAGTTATTTGGGATTGACGATTTTCCAGCTGCAAAGGATTCTGGTGGTACGTAATGCGGGCTCTTAAAAAAATAACATTCAAAATGGCGCTGACTGGCAATGAAGTGGAGTGGACAGTGGAGTGAGTTTTGAGTTACATAGGATAGTTTTGTTGCTGTTCTTCCTACTCGACGCGGCCAAAACGAGTCCCCAAACACAGAATATATGTCCTCTATTTGTATGCCGAATGAAGAGGAATATGAAATGAGCAGAAACTTTGCAGACGTTTCGCAAACAATAACTGTTCTAACAGAAATTTACTGGGACCTGAGGTCTAAGGTAAGCGTTTCTTGTCGTACAATGATCTGATTTTAAGATTTGAAGACTGGTTTAAGCTTATGTCTTTGATGTTAATCGTGTGTGAAGCTTCGTATAAGTGCTACCAATAGAATCGTGCTGAAACTTAGCAAACTGGAATTAAGTCGACTCGGAGGAAGAAAATAGATTTTGGCTTATTGTACTTTGCGAAATGGTACTTTGCGAAACGAAACGAAACGAAATGAAATCTGTACTTTGCGAAATGAAAATCTGTACTTTGCGAAATGAAAATCTGTACTTTGCGAAATGAAAATCTGTACTTTGCGAAATGAAAATCTGTACTTTACGAAATGAAAATCTGTACTTTGCGAAATGAAAATCTGTACTTTGCGAAATGAAAATCTGTACTTTGCGAAATGAAATCTGTACTTTGTGAAAAGAAAATCTGTACTTTGCGAAATGAAAATCTGTACTTTGCGAAATGAAATCTGTACTTTGCGAAATGAAAATCTGTACTTTGCGAAATGTAATTTCGTGAAAACCGCAAACCGTAAAACTTTAGACGCTCTGGGTGTCTCGAAAACTTATAGTCCCAAGAAAGAAATTATTTTTTTTTCATCGCGTGTTTGCCACGAATCGCTTCGAAACATCTTGTTTACCGGTTAATCATAAAAATTACAATTTCCTCGATTGTGATTGGTTTAAAAAACTCCTATTTCCCACTAATTCACTTGTCTAGCTGTTATCGGACAGTTTGTTATCGGACACCTTGTTATCGGACAGTTTGTTATCGGACAGTTCAATAAGCCAATCACATTCAAAGATGTAGTTAAAATTAACCAATCACATTTAAAGTTGTGGTTTAAATCAACCAATCACAACCTTGGTTTCAATCACCATAGAAACAAGTGTTCAAACTCCTAAATTGGGGCTTTCTTCAAAATGGAGAATTTTTTCCCTTGAACAATGATTATGTTTTAGAAGACAGAAGTGATTTATTTTATCCTATGGCACAAATGTTTATGCAAACTATCCAGACGAGTTCCTTTGTGGATATGTTAACATGTTCAGATGAAGTTCAGCCATCCACAGCATTGTTTATCGCTTCGCAACAACCGCGGCAAACGGAGGTAAACATCCACCCGGCTGTAATACCATTGCACAGTACGCTAGTATTTCCTCCCTCGAAAATCCTCATTTTGTTCAACAAAATCAAAATACAGGAACAATGACAGTAGACCAAGCCAAGTTTTCCCCTTGTATCAGACGGAGAAATTTCAGAAATAAATAATAGTAAAACCACAGCCTCCAAAAACATCGCTCGAGCAACTAAATCATGGATGGCAGCATAGGTAGAACGTTGTAAAGCCAAAAACATTAATGCATTTAACTGCCAGTGAAAGACGAGAATTGTTTCACATTGCTAGCGGATACGTGCCTGTACAATCCAGCTCGATATCTGCGATTTCTTCGACATTCCCTTTGCACAGTTCGGTGCCTGCAGCTTCAGCAAATCCACCAGGTGTAGGAGAATGTTCGACCAGCAGTTCCAATCAGTTCAAACCAAGTTTCCTCATTAGCGAATGTGGCAGAATTCACCGGTATGCCGTCGTCCAAATACAGCATGGCTACAAAAATCTCTCGGCGCCATTTTAAATTTTCAATAAACAGTTCAGTGTGTTTAAAAAACACCAGCAACTTAAGAAAATCCCCGTCCCAAAAAGCCAAGGAAACGAAGAATCATAATTGACTCTGGCTCTGATGTTTACAACTTGCAGTGAGCTGTCTATTGACTCAGCTTAAAAACCTTGAATCTTGCTGGAAAAACTGCCCTGGCAAGCGTTCGGAATTTTAACCAAATTCCGCAAAGTTCTGCGCAGTTGAGAGTTTTTTATGCATGGTTGCGTTTTGGACTGGCATAAGACTTGTTTTTCGCTCGTCACTTGGCAACCAGCAAATCCATTTTGACTGTTGTCGATTTCAGAGCGACATTAAATGCAAATTTTCCCTTTATTTCATAACTTTGATATTCTTCTTTTCTCGAAAATTGTAATTTTTATGATTAATTGGTAATAAGACTTCGTGTCGTCCAATACGTCTGTAATCATACTCGTGATAAACAAATCGGACTCCCGCTGCGCGGTCGTCCGATTTTGTTATCACTCGTATGATTACAGACCGAATTGGACTCCACTCAGTCCTATTACCATTACATATCTTGTCGACCGGCAGCCGGCCAAGGCTAGCGCGGGGCGCGTTGCGTGACGGTTTTGCAAAACAAATATATAGTCACGTTGCCATAATACCCGGGTATAATAGGAAACATTGATCAATCGTCAAACAAATTCTAAATTTAATGCATTTGTAAACAATTTAAAATCAATTGGATCAGAGCATACACCAACAAGCCAACGGCTTGTGTGTTTAAAACCGGAACTAACTGTTAAGTCTTTAAATTGAACATTTAACATACTCCGAACAATAACTGCCTCAACACTGCACTACGGTCGCCATCTGAAATCCCTTCGAAATATCTATAATTTTTAAAAAGCGCTCGAATACATGTCAGCGTCAGTCGTAAACATTTCCTGTAAAATCGTAAAAACTCTAAAATAACATATTCCCCCTTCAGACTGTGCCTGTGACTGTGACTGTGCCCTTCAGACTGTGCCTGTTCCGGGGCACATTGGTACAGGTGCCTGAACCCTGGAGGGATACCCAAGTGCTTTCCCCGTGCCTGACCAGGAGGATGCCCAAGTGTTTGCCCGGGTTTAATAAAAACATTATGCTCTCAGTCTCCCTGCAGTCTGAACGGGGCCATCTTTTAGTTGAGCGAAAGACATCAATTATCCTTGTTTAACTAACAACGGTAAAAAGAATATGATGAAATATATATAAAATATGTAGACGTCTAAAAGGACTTGTTTTGGTTTTGTTCGCCCACTGAGACAAGTAACTGAAGTGTATTATTGCTGTTGTCCGATTGGGACGGATCAAACCATCGCAATGTATGTAATAGGTACTCGACCTTAATTAACTCAAAGGTATATGAATACATCAAATTGAAAGGTGTAAAACCTCTTTCAAAAGTTTCTTATGGCCTTCTTTCAATTGTTGCCTCACGTCCTCTTGGACCTCTATCATCCCTTTCCAAAAAGTAGGGATGCCTACGTAGAATACATTCCTTCTTGACACAATAAAATCGTGGGATCTCCCGTTTCCACGTCGGTTCATACGTAGTTTTTCCGTTGGCATCTTTCTTTGGATAGTAAAATCGCTCCATGTGACATATCGAAATGTCCTGTGGTATACAGACCACACCGCCATGAGCAAATTCGACTTTGCAAGACTCACACTTCTGCGCCTTATTAGTGCACTCCCTGGTGAATACGACTTGGAATTTGTTAGAGTTGTGCCATATTTCCGTGAACGAAAGAGGTTTCTGAAAGTCTAGGTCGTTGTCTGCCCTTTCAATTTCCTCCACAATTGGATTTAGTCCTTTTCTCTTTTTCTTTTCCTTCGGTTTTTCTCCAGCCCGCTTTGGAATATTGGCTTGGAGAATGCTGCTTCCCTTGCCTTCTTTTCTATTGAAAGTTTCTACAAATTCCGAGAGAGTTCCCATTGTATCTGCAACGGCAAGAACGTGGGAACAAAGGCCTGCTGTGCTCTGGAAATTGCGGCACTTACAAGTTAGCCTTTTACCTTTGACCATGACATTCACGCTGTTACCAAACTCTGTGACACAATACATGCCTCCTCCCAGATCGATTACTTTGTTATGGGAGAGAATGATTTCTGCTTCGTGCCAAATTTGTGTCAACATTCGGGCGGGAACACTGGTGACCTCAAAGTCTTCGACTGCAATGGACAGTCTGTTAGAAGGTTTTACCCCATGGGAAGACGATGAACTTATTGGAACCTTAAACACTTTTTTCGCGTGTTTGCGTTGCTGCTCAGGTGTTTTCTGTGACCAAACGAATGGGCTAACGGAAAACTTCTGAAATTCAGGTGCCAAGCGGTATTGACCCATGTTGTAGATTGCCTTGATGTACTCATTTTCTTGCTGTTGGATGACTTCGGATTCAAGAGTTTCGTGGATAAAGCTTGATCAGTGACTTGATTCTCAGCGGCCTCTTTGATCACGTTGTTAGTGATTCAGTCCGCTGATTGTCCCATTTATTTGGTGGATTACCAAGACCTGCAGCGATTCTCGTTGACTTCAACATACAAAGCTTTAGAGTCGTCTTCATAGATCGGTGTCTTCCTTTCGTGGTTAGCATCCATTCTTTAAACTCTTCTGGCCAATGGACTTCTTTGTTGACGTAAAGTGCTTCAAACTCTGATTCATTCTCACAATCGACTAGACCCTTGACACGCTTTCCCCCAAACTCACTTCCTAGTATTTCCTGTTGGATTTTAGTTCTTTCACTGTCGCATACTTTAAGTTCTTTCAGTTTCATGAGAATGTCCCCTTTGGCATGATCAAAGCAGCGTAGATGGATGTTGCTGTGGGCGGAGCTTTCGGAAATAGGATAAACGCTCTCAAAACCACTTTCCAGGGCACACTCTCCATCCTTGGAGACGGAGGTCATCACCGCTGCCAGTGTTGTTGGGTGTTTGTTTACGTTGTTTTTGTACACGAACATTGGATTAGGAAAAGTAACTGTGGTGAGGTAGAAAGGACCTAGCTTATACGTCATATCCAAACCTGCCACTGCAGCTGGAGTTGAACCAGGGCGGCAGAATCTTTTCATCCACCCGATTGTGTGATCAGTGGCCGCAAACGTGCTGGCGGCTGCACGCATCTCGCCTTTCTTGTTTGACCTTGCTCCCAGGCTTACATCACGAATAAATCTCCCGGCTTGCTGTAAGGACAACAACTTGGTGATGTCCGGCGACTTGGCTGGGCCAGTGCTCCTGGCTTTTTTCCTGCCTTCAACTTTTCGAAGCTGGTTGTAAACCTGTTGCCTGTCTCTGGGGATGTGTGATGGAGAAGATATGGAGACTACACCACCTAATTCGTTTTGAATGTTATTGATAATCTGTTTGGCAGTACTCTTACTGCCCATTTCTCTCATTCTCTCCAGTACACTTGGTTTCGTTCTCACTTGGGGTACTGAAGGGCGACCGCGTTTTCTGCTATTTGCAGGACTTGCGAAGAGCATCTTTGCTTCATCACAGGACATATTGACGGTATATTGCACAACCGCAAATTGCAAGAACTTCTCTTCGTGTTCAACTTTAGCTATCATGCGTCGGAATTTTTTTTCTTTTCTGGGCCAGCTGTACTGTCTTTTGATGATAAAGTGGTTGCGAGAGGTCTCGATTTCTCTTTTGGTTTCTTCATCATTTTTGTCAATCCTAGTCACTGAATCAACTTTTCCCTGATCATCAAAGAAGACCTGAAAGTCTTGAGATGGACTGGAATGAGCTCCGTAGACTCCGTTGTCATCCACTGTCAGGTCTTTATAGCCAACTGTCTGAAGATCAACAATGAATATTCCACTCGCTGTTATGCCAGCAGGAACTCTTGCACAAACCTTTTCCTCTGGTACGTTACCACCAATACAAATGTCCAAGATTTCTTGTGAAGTCATTCCAGTTTTTGACCTTTTGTAAACAGGAAAGCCATTTATGTGACCTGCAAACAACAGATAAAGCAATAAAGATAAAGCAATCACTGAAACTGTCAAAAACATTATTTGTTCATAGGTTTAAACTTTTGAAGTTTATGGCAAATTTGAAAGTGAACGCTAGTTGTAAAGGTCTAGTTAGGTTCACAAATATGTTTTTTTTCGATTTTCTTATATCCTAACATAGAAATCGGCGCATGGCTTTTGAAAGAGTAATAATTACACTGTAATTTGAGCCTAAAACGATGGCCGGAGATTTAGAAAGTATTAAGACTACCCCTTCGTAGTTGAACAACACAGCAAAATCTGACTT
>JAHPZR010022648.1:0-15728 GCA_019787425.1 Platygyra sinensis | reverse complement strand
GCAGTGCATATTTGCTGGTATATCGAGCACACCCGTTAGCGTAGTCACGCACCTCTTCGGAACCTCTAATTTTATTTGCTCCCGGACTCATCCACCTCTATTGTTTTCAGGACTAGAGCCATTGTTTCGGTTGTTATTCTATTGTTTTCTCGGCCAATCCTGTTAAACCTTACGACAGGTGCATGGCGCCTCATTAATGGCCACCTAATAGGGGTGGCCACTTAAGGTGGCTGAACACAGTTTTTCGCGCGCGCTCATGCTAACGCAATTCAGCGCGCGCACAAGTATTGCATAAAAACAAGCATTGCATCAATACAGCGATCATTTTATTTGCTCAATGTCCGCGATGTCTGTACTATTTTTCTGCACAAATGAACACTGTATTGATGGTTTTACTCCTTTATTACAGAGGTATGTTAGAAAAAGTAACGATGCAAAGAAACCAGCAATAGACCTTTTTCGCTTGTACGTTTTGTTTTCCCAATACAGATCATTTGACGATACTCAGGAGATTTGATCCTTTGTTTTGTTCATTAAAAAGAGTACATGCAGACATATTCATGCTTGCATGTACTCTTTTTAATGAACAAGACAAAGGATCAAATCTCCTGAGTATCATCACATGATCTGTATTGGGAAAACAAAATGTACAAGCGAAAAAGGTCTATTCTCAGCTTTTGTTTGTTACCGAAGGAACCCAGTTAAATGCAGCGCATGCGTAGTAAGTCGAAAAAATTGCGATTGAGTGAAAAATTGACTTTCGGAGATACGCCTATTTCTCGAGAACCGCTCATTAGAATTTCACGAAATTTAGAGCGAAAATACTTTAGGAAATAAGTAACTGGAGGATTCAAAAAATTAAAATTTAACAAAGAATTCAAGATATGCCAGTGAACCTTCAACGAAGGATAATTAAAGATCTGTTTGTTAAATTATTATTAAAATAGCGCTAACATGTGAGTATCGTTACAAGCTTGTTGCATGCAAATTATAAAGAAAATCTAATGACTAGATTTTCTGCAAATAAACAAACCGATTTTAAACGCCTGTTTATAATTAATCATGTTGCCATGGCAACGGCACATACGACAGCTTAATTATCAAAAAGTTGAAGTTTGTGTGTCAACTTGCTTGCTGCAATTTTTGGCGACCAAAGGATCAAGGGTTTTAGAAGCAAAGGTAAATGAAACAGAGGTATCAAAACTGTGTTCAGGCCACCTTAATTCCTTTGGTGACTGACCGCAAAAGGCCCTTTTTGGCTTGTTTCACTTTAAAATTGAACCATTCTTTTGCGTTTAACCAACGTTTGCCGTGCAATATTTCATTTTAAAGCTACATAAGTGGACAGCCAAGAAGATGTCATTAGTTTACTTTCATTAGTGTTGATTAGTCGATCAGCGGTGATTAATTCCCATTAAAATGTAACACAACACCATTTTTTGAAAGAAGATGTCTAATTTTCGTCTTTCTTTGCATTTTATTTAAAACTGTAGAAAAGAAAGTTGAAATGTAATACATAATACAACTCCTCTGAAATTTGAGCAAAATATCTTGAAAACTGACAAAATTATGGTTGAAAAACTTTCAGATAAGCGAAGGACCATAGGCTAATATTGGACCAATATTAAAAATGGCAAAGCTAAGTAACATTTCCATTGTTTTAGCGGATATTTGCCAGGTCCGTCACCAGAGGGTTAACAGGGTTGGCCGTTTAATAGATGACTGCTAAATAGGGCTTGGACTGTACTTTCGGCTCATCCTCGGTGTAAAAACCTGTGACACTCACCAGTGGACGTAAAACAAACAATCAAAGAAGTCAGCATAATAGACCTAACCCTAACAATAGCTTCAAAACAAAGAAAAACTTCGCAGGTTTTTACACCGAGGTAAACCCGTACTTTCTTTCAAAAAAGCGAGCGGCGGATCGGATGTAAATAGCGCTTATCTCATGGAAACTTGTCAGCATGACGCAGCAAAGAGACAGTTCATTGTTTTCCGATGAAAGAAGACAGATTAAATTCACGCGTGCGCTACATAAACAATTGCCTCCATTTGGCGCGGAAATATGCTAGGATATTTGTCCGCGGATCATTATCTGTTCCGAGAAGAGAACAGTTTTCCGAGAGCGTAGCTCGAGGAAACTGTGAGCTTCGAGGAACAGATAATGTCCAAGGACAAATATCCGAGCATATTTTCGCCCCAAATGTAGGCTGTTGTATTTATTATCCTTCAAATATTCTTCCCAACTCGCGTAGTTTTGAAAATTGGGGTATATTTAACAATTATTCCATGAGCGCGTGTTGAATATGAGATGATAGCCAGGCGCGTAGCGCCGAGTTGGCTATAATCATCTCATATCCAACAAGCGCGAGTGGAAGAATTGTTTTATTAAAAACGCCTCCAATTAGAAAACTAGACTACAATAAAAACAAAAAGGCCGAAAAAATCACGCAAACGCTCGCCATTTTTGTAGCTCATATACCATGATCGCTAAGCCAATGATCATGAAAACTCTCGAATTGCATTATCCAACGATCCAGTTTTTAATAATTAACAATTATTCTTCTCAATCTCGGTAAATATTCTGCCACTATTCACCGAGATTGAGAAGAATAATTGTTTTAGTATATACACAGGAAGTGATCTCAACAACATTTTCAGAAGGAAACCATTAAAAATCGATTTAACTGACCTCTCAATTCATGCGTGGAAAACGTGCAAGCGGTACAAAGCATGCGCGAATTCGCGAAACTATTTACAGAATCTTTGAACATGGAAAATCTATAAGTTAATATTCGAAAAAACCTCGTGACAGTCTAGAATAATGGTCCTTAGACACCGTTCAAATCAGTGTGAATCAAAAGTATGCTTTATTCAAAAGTATGCTTTATTTTTGTTTGGCTTACGCATTATTCACTCGGTAGGGGGTGAATAATGCTCATTAGCCAGAGATAGCGAACCAATCAGATTGCTTAAAACACCAAGATCACTGAGTGTGTATATACTAATCTCGGATATTTCCCAGTTTTAGCTGGGGGATATTCGGTCACGTGACGCGTTTAGACCAATCGCGCGCGAGCGAAAAGATTTGATGGATTAGAAATAGTGATAGTGTCCTTTAAAATTGGCGTTGATATAATGAAGACGTAGTTGGTGTGGACTCAGTTCAGCCATAACGTCATGAAAATTGTATTTCCAATGTAAAGAAACACTTTATAACAAAACTGAAGCCTATGCATACATATATTAAGAATAATAACGAAGTCTAAATGGGTTATCAGCGTCAACCTTCGGCCTCGGCTGATAACCCTTACCTCCACCTTGATTATTCTGGATATCCAAAAAACCTCATCCAATAATTGTGTAGAATTTGGGGTTGAATGCTCACTGTATGTTCACGCATAAACGGCTGGAAGGACTGATCTTTATTACTGACAGCTTTCATAAAATTGTAGTGACAAAATGGGAGTAAGGTAAAACAATCGCCTTCAGGAAAGCATTGCAAGACTCAGAAACATTTAATTATCATCCACTTTTCTTTACAGTATCACCAAATTGTTAAGCAATGAGAAAAATGAATTGAAAAATATAGTCGTAATATGCTACTTGCTACACTCCCATAGCTAAAAGTACCATTAAGTTATACCAATGGATTAAATTGCAAACTCAAGCTGGCGATAGCACATAAGACCTCATTCATCACAGAATCTTTTCGTGATTATATCAACGGACTTAGTGCCATGAATATCTGCCAGTTTGGCTGCGATCTCATCAGGGCAATATTGCTTATTTGTTTGGTACCGGAAGTTGGGGTTTTCACTTAGAATTACTTCCTTTACAACTTCTGCCACTTGTTCTGCACTCAACACCAATCTCTGGCTGAGCCCAATATTTAGCCCATCTACTGCTGACTCTTTCCTTTATGAGAAGAGATTTTTGGTCCACCGTTGAGTAGTCAGCCCCTCGGAAATTACAGCGGTTTTCATTGGAGTGTCCACGGGACCTGGCTCGATGAGCACGCATCTACAGAACAAAACGGCAATCAACATTGGACACTTTTGATAATAATAATAATAATAATAATAATAATAATAATAATAATAATAATAATAATAATAATAATAATAATAATAATAATAATAATAATAATAATAACTTTATTTAAGTTTCTAATGTACTTAGCACTGTTGTGCTTATTGGGGACACTGTAAATAAATAAACAAATACTGTAAATATAACATAAACTATTAAGAATCCCAACTGGGGGGAGGCTGAACTGTTGGCTATTTACACAACGCGGTCGAGGAGTTGAACTCGGGACTACCAAGAACAAATCCAGAAAGCAGTAGGGTGGAGGATTTGAACCAGGGACTTCCAGATTTCAAATCAGCGCCCTAAACCACTCGCGAGGCTGAAGGGGTAAAATATATGGGAACTGTGATTTGTCTATTTTTCTCAGGGAAAATTTCCTTTGGGTCACTCGTAGTCTAATTGATAGTTAGTCGATGCATTTGAGCAGCATGAGAGATGAATGAAATACACTGGGTGAACTAATGAACATGACACACAGTTTTCGGAACAGAATGAAGGAGTAAGGCGTATTAATTTGTTGCACTTACCTAATATTAAACTGGCGAAGTGTGGGGGCTAAAGATTCTGTCAATCCTTCTACGGCGAATTTCGTGGAGCTGTAAGTTTCAGCAGATGGAAACCCAACCACCCCTGCGTGGCTACTGTTGTTAATGATCAGCCCGCTTTCTTTAGCTTTCATGAAAGGAATCACGGCTTTAATTAGTCGCACTGTGCCAAAATAATTCACTTCAAACATTTTTCATCAGCTCCATCGAGACACATTCGAAATGGAGAATGCAGACATGCCGGCGTTTGTTAACTGCGAAGGAGAACGTTTTATCATTCAGTTTGGGTACATACATTGATTTCTAAGGTTATTGTGCGTACGGGAAACTTTAATACTTTAACAAAACCATTGCAGCGTGATATCAAGACACAACTGGCCCAAGCTCACGATGTGAGAACGAGATGACAAAAGAAAAGTCAACAAGGCATTGAGGTAAGTCATTTTTGTTGCAAAAATATCAAATTTCGGCTGTAATGTCGATTACCGTTTTTTCCCATACAAACCTTTATAATTCAAACCGTTGTAACATAATATGCTGCTAGGCGAGAGTCATGTTTTCGAATGATCAAACTCGGTCGTTAGGGGTCGACCATTTAACTCTTGCCAATACAGTGGTCAAGGACAGCAGCCGGTAAGTCCAAAACTTCTACTATGATTCCTTTGTTTATTGACGACAAATATCGCTGAAATGTTTTCATTTCACTGGCAGTTTTCGTTTACTTTCGTGATTTTGCTCTTTGAAGTTCGACTTTCTTCCTGACCAATTAACTCGTTCGTAATTTGCCGGTGTAACTTCATTTTTTTTTCCTTTTAAAGTAATGTAATTAACTCTCTGAATGTTAATCGTCACTCATGGTCTTGTATCAAAACGATTTTCAATGTAAATAAGGCAAATGTGGTCTAGCTTTGCATAACCCTTCGTGGTTTTTCCTTTCTGCCTAATTTGCATAATCCGTAATCCGCCCCTGGCCATTACGGGAGAATAATGCCATGGCGTTAAGCTGCACTTAGCCAATCAGAGCGCGCGCGTTACATCGGCTACAAACACTAGCAATGTAATAAATTATATTGTTATATTGTTATTATATTGTCATATGTTGTCTTATATTATGTGACATCGCAAAAACCCTTATATTGAACAAATTATTTTTCTTTGTCTGATAAAACGTGATTCTTCAAATAGAAAAATTTACCTCCATTACTGCTTGTGATAAGCTAACGAGTTTGGATACAGTACTAGCCAGCAAGGCAGAAATCCCTGAAACCAATAATCACAAGCTACCTAAGGAGCTGTAGGTTAACTGAAGTGCTAACTAGGCTAGCCAATGTGTAATTTAGGCTAACCGTAATGGCTTGCATGACTCCTGTGACTTGGAGCCATGTGAACTGAGCTAGCAAGAAATCCCTTATCCCATTATAAGGGCAAACCGCAAGCTACCTAAGCTAACTGTTGGCCAACCGGTGTGTTGTTTAGGCTAACAGAGTGTTATTTAGGCCAATCAATGTGTTATTTTAATAGGCTAACCAAAGTGGCTCGCTTGCTTGCAGATTATCCGGATGGTTGCAGTTATCCTGGGATTTTGTAAAGCCCCCCAGGAACGATGAAATAGCTTTGCAACATTTTTTTCTTGCTTACAGCAGTGCAAGAATCTTTTTCTATTTCATTTGTGCTGCACGCAATTTTTTTCTTCCAACAATCGCTTGCAGGAAATTTTTTTTCAAAATCACCAACCCCCCCCCTCCCCCCCTCAAGAGTTAAATGGTCGGCCCCTTAAGGCCCCTTAAGGCGGTCGCAACTCAAACCGACCCTAAACGATAATGTAAGCAGCGAAAAGCTTACCTCTATTAGTTTGCATCTTTTGTATGCAAATATTTTTTGTGCTCAGCTTTTGTCATTGTTATTGTTACTTAGTTACTTATCTAAAATTTAAACTTAGTTGCTACTTGTATTACTAACGGTCACTTCTGAAGATGTATGTAGAAACATACGAAACGTCAAGTTAAAGTTAAATAATTTTGTTTTCCAACATGCGTTTTATTGTCATGTTTGTAACTGCAGTTTGTGTGCTATTTCTCATTAATAACTTGAACTCGCTCCCAATGTGTGGCTTTATAGCTCAGTTGGTAGAGCATCGCACCGGTCACGGGTTCAAATCCCGTTCAAGCCCTGATTTTAATGGCTTATTGTACTTTGCGAAATGGTACTTTGCGAAATGAAAATCTGTACTTTGCGAAATGAAAATCTGTACTTTGCGAAATGAAAATCTGTACTTTGCGAAATGAAATCTGTACTTTGCGAAATGAAAATCTGTACTTTGCGAAATGAAAATCTGTACTTTGCGAAATGAAAATCTGTAATTTCATGAAGAACTTTTATTTTCCTACAATCATGACCGCGAGTTCTTGGTGTCTTGTAAATGCAGATCTCAAACCTGGGACCACGGAAAAAAAGAAAACAATTTTTCAGAGCTCGTTTGCCGCGAAATGCTGTGGCGAAATTAGCACTGAGCATTATGCTTTCTCCGCCACTGCTTTCATTTCTTGGTGGACCGGTTTTGCTTTGTTACGCCATGATTACATAAATTTGATATCTCCACGTCACCCACACTACGTGAATAATATTCAGAAGGATGCTCTTGATCTCTTTGTTGAGTTAATATTGTGTGACGGAAGTGTACAATGAAAGAACGTGTTATTCGAATATATTTATTACCCTGTTTTGCATATCCCGCGTCAAGCTGTTAAAGTGTCACACATTTGGCGAGGAATTCTAGCTTAGAGATTTGCGTTTTCCATTCTCAGTTTTGTGTTTTTGAGGCTCATTGCAAGACTAACATGTCTTAACTGCAATGTTGACGTGACAAAACAATGGCTTTTAATGAGGTCCAAGGTCGGCTGTCGCACGTGAAACGTAATCACTTTGGCGCGAAAATCATGGTTTAGAGCGGTCCAAAGATTTTCACCATGTCGATGTTTCCCAGCTTTAAGCTTCCTCAGTTGTTACGAAAAAGTTCACATGGAAGTGAAATTTGTGAGGACGTACCTCGCTTTAAATGTAGTGAACTGCCAGTAAAGCAGAGAATAGGACAAGGTTCCTTTGGAGATGTATATACTAGCGAATACAAAGGTGCAGAAGACAGCGAATGTCAAACTGTGGTCATCAAGAAAATGCTGCAAGTCCTTGATAAAGAGGAGAAGAAGCTTTTCTATAAAGAAGTTAAACTCCTTAACGACTTGGATCATCCAAATATTGTGCGATTGAAAGGGATTTCCTTCCAGCCGCTTGCAATGATGCTCGAATACATCTATTTCGATTTCAAGCACTTTGGTTGCGATGGTCTGCATGTACATTCCCTCTCCGATTTTCTGCTGCAAATTGATGAGTTCAACTGTGAAGGACTCTGTGAATTAGTCAATCATGCGGCTAAAGAAATCATCAATGGGCTGGCTCACCTCCATTCCAAAGGAATAGCCCATAGGGATCTAAAGCCAGCGAACATACTGATAAGCAATCAGCACTATTGTACACTGTCAGACAACAACGAAATGGTGCGGCAATTTGAATTGAGGCCTGTTGCCTGCAAGCTCATCGACTTTGGAGAGAGTCGCTCCCTACTCGTTCAAACACAGACTTGTGTTGCCTCGAAAACAAACAACGTTGATCGAGGGACAGTGGTATATGAGGCACCAGAACTCTTTGTTAGGGAGATTCTCTTATCAGTGACTTCATGTTGGCAGATATTTGGGCCCTTGGCATGATTGTGTTCTCGATGATTAATCCAAGCGTCAAGTACCCCTACCGTTCAGAGATCCGATCGGCGGGAAGCATTTCTTCTCAAGATGAATTAAAAATCTTTCTCTCTTCCCTTTTGCGCCAAAAGAAACTTCCCCTGCCGGACGAAAAGTACATTGCTCAACGCGCAACCGTCTGGAGAGGTTTAGAGGAGATTTACAGACGTTGTGCTAACTTTGACAGACATAGTCGGCTATCGTTAAGAGAAGCATCCAATATTATGAGCAGGGAGAACAAGAGGGTCTCTACTGATCTGGACGTCCTGCACCTGAAAGTTAGTCAAGCGATAGCAGTTCAACAATTCGACCAACGACTTGCAGCCCAACTGAAGGACAATGTCAGTGAAGAAACACCAGCTAAACAGTTGGAATGTGCCTTGAATAACGACGGCACTAACGCGTGTGCCTTCCTGTCTGTAAAAATCGCAGACGCAATACTGAGTGAGGTCGTAGCAGGTAGCGAATTCTTCACTGAGTTACCTGAAGCTATTGAGGATACTATTTGGCACCTACCGCAAACAATAAACATGTACCGAGACCTGCACAGACTGTATGACGCAATGGAAGCGTACGTAATCATGAGGGAACACAAGATAATTAAGTCTTCATACGACTTCTCTGAAGAGTTACCATTTGATGACACAGTCTATTCCTTTGAGGGCAGACAAAAATTGCATTCCAAGCTATGTGAAATTGGATGAAACGACTTCGTTGCTACCTTCACTTGCGAACCGCTGGCATTAATGCTCGGGTGCCGTGAGGGCAAGCCATACATGATAGACACTCATCCGGTGACGCTGGCACCTGGAAAAGGCGAAGGCCTCCAGATGATTGGGAAGAAGAACTCCCCAGAAGTGTGGCTGTCACTCTGTATTTGGCTTTGGAAAAGGCTGCACCACCAAGGCGTACAGCCCGACACGCATCAATCACTGGCAGTTATTTCAAGGAAATCAAAGTAAGTGCTATCACCAACTCCGTCTCTTTAAAGCACCTTTAGAGGTGTCTCGCACGTCTGATTTAAAGTGTAGCAACCTTAAAACTCCTGTTAGGATTAGGGTTAGAGTTAGGGTTGGGGTTAGGATGAAAGCCTAGAGAGAAGGCTATCACGCGGGTATACCAAGAATTTTGAACTAATATGAAGTGTAGAATTTTACACGACCTTCAAATGTGAGCGTCCGAATTAACTTTTGGGTCCCTTTTGAAAGCTGCAAGTCAAAGGAAATTTGTTTATTTGCCTACAGATTTGGACAGTGGTTAGTTTGACATATTTACAACAAAACATTTTCCCCGCCTTTTCTACGATCACTACATATCTGCCTTTGATCCAGTTTCAAAAATATTCAGTTACTTTTGACTGAAATTGAATAATGGCGAATCGGCGACAGGTTTTTGTGGTGTGGGTCTGGAAACTGAAGGACAAATTATATAGGCAAAAAACAAAATTCATTTTGACTTGTATCTTTCAAAAAGTGATTCGGACACTCGCATCTAGAGTCGTAACATATTCGTTAATTCATTTTATTTCAAATAATATAGCTTGAGAGCCAGCTATATGTTATAATGTAATGTTGGTGTTTAAACTGGACGCGCTACATCTCTTGGTTGTGAGGCACTCTAAAGGTGTACTGTAACTTTAACATATTTAGCAATAAATCCCCCCTAGAGATCTACGTTTTTCCAACATTGCACAATAAGTGACCTTGGCGACATCATCATCATTAATATTATCACTACTACTAGTAGTAGCAGTATATTAATAATAATAATAATAATAATAATAATTATTATTATTATTATTATTATTGTTATTATTATTATTATTATTATCGTGGCTATAATTATTACTATTATCGTTATCATCGTCATCATCTCCACCATCAAGAATATTACATTTATTATTATTATTGCTGCTGCTGTTGTTGTTTTTGTTATTGTTGTTGTAAGTTTTTGTCATCAAACTCGTATGTGCATTGCTTTGTCGGATAATAGAGATATATCTACGCATTTTGAAGTGCACAGTGCCAGTTAATGCATGGGTGGGAAAAATTATTAGCAAGGTGTATCCCTGTACGTTCAAAATTGTCCCTGTTTTTAATTTGCTTGTATACTCTCTGGTCATTCAGGACCATAAAACGTAACGTGTGATTTGTTGTTCAACAATTTCGAGGAATCCTTCAAGTTTAGTATTTTAAGTAGTGAGTTAGCTGATGTACATGTAAGAACTGAGGCAAAAACTTTACTGCTGTGTAGGTTCGCAGAGAGCCCAAAACTGCCGGCTGTTTCTCAAGAAACCACACGAGCTGAACCTCAAGTGATCAATCTTGATGTCGATGAAACCTCTGATGCAACTGAGTCCCCCACTTCTCCTGACATCAACATGGAGTCTAAGCGAAAACGTCCCGGGGAGACAGAGATGGAAGCGCTGTACGCGAACTGTTGTTGTTTCATGTTGCTGTTGTTTTTCATTTATCTGTTTCTTTCTGAAATGTAGTTTTTACGGGCTTATGAACTTAACTTAAGCTTCAGGATCTTTCCTTTTTCCCAGGGAACAGTGGACGGCCTCAGCCCTTACTCCCAATCCGCTGCAGGGAAGAAATCATGGTTGCAACCCAGTGGGAGTACTCCTTCAAAGAATGACGTAAGCATAATGAACATTTATCTGTGCTCTAGGCCAAATATTTTGTAACGTCGTCTTTATGGCGATTCCCAATTTCTCTGCCTTAATGCTGATTTGCAATGTCCCCATGTTATATTTTTCATTTTCCATGTTCACTTTAAACCACTCTGACATAGTAAAAAAACGTGTGGGACTAGACCTGAATGTTAACTAGGTCTGGGAAATGTAGAGAAATTGTTATTAACGATAATGATAATGACTTGATCGAAAAACTCTAGACATCAGTCAATGCTAAGAAAAGTCCTACTCCGTGAATAGCGTCCATTGGAATGCTGTTAGTTTGGCTTATAAAGTGTCAAAGTACAAGCTCTAAAATGCCCTAGCTCTAACATATTCAAAGGAAACTTGCGCTATATAATTTCGTCGAGAGTACTTTTCAGTTCTTGGTGGCTTATTGGCGAAGGCTTTTGCAATGAAGTGAACTATTTCGTATTACTTCTGTGCATGTTATTTTTTATAGAATGATGCCGCCGTGGACGGAAAAAATGATAGTAAGCCCTCCAAGAATGACAAACATCCCAGCTCAGGAGAAAGTAACAGGTCATCCCATGAGGTAAATGACTGATCGATCAATTATTAATTTTCATAAAAGTTTAAAATAGAAGGATCCCTCATTATACTCATTTACTTGAAACAAGACTCGATGCTCTATTAGTTCAAATTGACAATCCTTCATAATGCTGTTTCAAGCCAATTAACTGTATTTTGCTTTCACGATTTTGTACAGAGCCTCAGAAGCTCCTCTTGCAAAAGAAAAATTGCGGATGGGAGTGACTCTGATGATGACGACTTGATGCTCAGCGCATTTGACAATCTTAACAGTAAGTGTCGATAAGTGAAAACATATTACTACTAATCGGTGTCTTTGAAAAATCTCGTTCAGATAAAGTAAAGCGCAAAGTAATTTAAATAATAAGGAACCGCGGAAGGCGTTGCCACTGCCTAGTGAATTTATTTGTAACGCACAGACCTCTATTATGTTGGAAGATCAGTGATGAAAATGGCACTTAAACTAAAAAAGTCAGATTTTGCTGTGTTGTTCAACTACGAAGGGGTAGTCTTAATACTTTCTAAATCTCCAGCCATCGTTTTAGGCTCAAATTACAGTGTAATCATTACTCTTTCAAAAGCCATGCGCCGATTTCTATGTTAGGATATAAGAAAATCGAAAAAAAAACATATTTGTGAACCTAACTAGACCTTTACAACTAGCGCTCACTTTCAAATTTGCCATAAACTTCAAAAGTTTAAACCTATGAGCAAATAATGTTTTTGACAGTTTCAGTGATAGCTTTATCTTTATTGCTTTATCTGTTGTTTGCAGGTCACATAAATGGCTTTCCTGTTTACAAAAGGTCAAAAACTGGAATTACTTCACAAGAAATCTTGGACATTTGTATTGGTGGTAACGTACCAGAGGAAAAGGTTTGTGCAAGAGTTCCTGCTGGCATAACAGAGAGTGGAATATTCATTGTTGATCTTCAGAGAGTTGGCTATAAAGACCTGACAGTGGATGACAAGGGAGTCTACGGAGCTCATTCCAGTCCATCTGAAGACTTTCAGGTCTTCTTTGATGATCAGGGAAAAGTTGATTCAGTGACTAGGATTGACAAAAATGATGAAGAAACCAAAAGAGAAATCCAGACCTCTCGCAACCACTTTATCATCAAAAGACAGTACAGCTGGCCCAGAAAAGAAAAAAAATTCCGACGTATGATAGCTAAAGTTGAACAAGAAGAGAAGTTCTTGCAATTTGCGGTTGTGCAATATACCGTCAATATGTCCTGTGATGAAGCAAAGATGCTCTTCGCAACTCCTGCAAATAGCAGAAAACGCGGTCGCCCTTCAGTACCCCAAGTGAGAACGAAACCAAGTGTACTGGAGAGAATGAGAGAAATGGGCAGTAAGAGTAGTGCCAAACAGATTATCAATAACACTCAAAACGAATTAGGTGGTGTAGTCTCCGTATCTTCTCCATCAGACATCCCCAGAGACAGGCAACAAGTTTACAACCAGCTTCGAAAAGTTGAAGGCAGGAAAAAAGCCAGGAGCACTGGCCCAGCCAAGTCGCCGGACATCACCAAGTTGTTGTCCTTACAGCAAGCCGGGAGATTTATTCGTGATGTAAGCCTGGGAGCAAGGTCAAACAAGAAAGGCGAGATGTGTGCAGCCACCAGCACGTTTGCGGCCACTGATCACACAATCGGGTGGATGAAAAGATTCTGCCGCCCTGGTTCAACTCCAGCTGCAGTGGCAGGCTTGGATATGACGTATAAGCTAGGTCCTTTCTACCTCACCACAGTTACTTTTCCTAATCCAATGTTCGTGTACAAAAACAACGTAAACAAACACCCAACAACACTGGCAGCGGTGATGACCTCCGTCTCCAAGGAAACGCGCGACTATGAATACCTCGCTAGATCATTGAAGTCAGAGGGAATAGAGTCACTGATGTATGGCACGGATGGAGAGTGTGCCCTGGAAAGTGGTTTTGAGAGCGTTTATCCTATTTCCGAAAGCTCCGCCCACAGCAACATCCATCTACGCTGCTTTGATCATGCCAAAGGGGACATTCTCATGAAACTGAAAGAACTTAAAGTATGCGACAGTGAAAGAACTAAAATCCAACAGGAAATACTAGGAAGTGAGTTTGGGGGAAAGCGTGTCAAGGGTCTAGTCGATTGTGAGAATGAATCAGAGTTTGAAGCACTTTACGTCAACAAAGAAGTCCATTGGCCAGAAGAGTTTAAAGAATGGATGCTAACCACGAAAGGAAGACACCGATCTATGAAGACGACTCTAAAGCTTTGTATGTTGAAGTCAACGAGGATCGCTGCAGGTCTTGGTAATCCACCAAATAAATGGGACAATCAGCGGACTGAATCACTTAACAACGTGATCAAAGAGGCCGCTGAGAATCAAGTCACTGATCAAGCTTCTATCCACGAAACTCTTGAATCTGAAGTCCTCCAACAGCAAGAAAATGAGTACATCAAGGCAATCTACAACATGGGTCAATACCGCTTGGCACCTGAATTTCAGAAGTTTTCAGTTAGCCCATTCGTTTGGTCACAGAAAACACCTGAGCAGCAACGCGAATGTCATGGTCAAAGGTAAAAGGCTAACTTGTAAGTGCTGCAATTTCCAGAGCACAGCAGGCCTTTGTTCCCACGTTCTTGCCGTCGCAGATACAATGGGAACTCTCTCGGAATTTGTAGAAACTTTTAATAGAAAAGAAGGAAAGGCAAGCAGCATTCTCCAAGCCAATATTCCAAAGCGGGCTGGAGAAAAACCGAAGGAAAAGAAAAAGAGAAAAGGACAGAACAATATTGAACTAAATCCAATTGTGGAGGAAATTGAAAGGGCAGACAACGACCTAGACTTTCAGAAACCTCTTTCGTTCACGGAAATATGGCACAACTCTAACAAATTCCAAGTCGTATTCACCAGGGAGTGCACTAATAAGGCGCAGAAGTGTGAGTCTTGCAAAGTCGAATTTGCTCATGGCGGTGTGGTCTGTATACCACAGGACATTTCGATATGTCACATGGAGCGATTTTACTATCCAAAGAAAGATGCCAACGGAAAAACTACGAATGAACCGACGTGGAAACGGGAGATCCCACGATTTTATTGTGTCAAGAAGGAATGTATTCTACGTAGGCATCCCTACTTTTGGAAAGGGATGATAGAGGTCCAAGAGGACGTGAGGCAACAATTGAAAGAAGGCCATAAGAAACTTTTGAAAGAGGTTTTACACCTTTCAATTTGATGTATTCATATACCTTTGAGTTAATTAAGGTCGAGTACCTATTACATACATTGTGATGGTTTGATCCGTCCCAATCGGACAACAGCAATAATACACTTCAGTTACTTGTCTCAGTGGGCGAACAAAACCAAAACAAGTCCTTTTAGACGTCTACATATTTTATATATATTTCATCATATTCTTTTTACCGTTGTTAGTTAAACAAGGATAATTGATGTCTTTCGCTCAACTAAAAGATGGCCCCGTTCAGACTGCAGGGAGACTGAGAGCATAATGTTTTTATTAAACCCGGGCAAACACTTGGGCATCCTCCTGGTCAGGCACGGGGAAAGCACTTGGGTATCCCTCCAGGGTTCAGGCACGTGTACCAATGTGCCCCGGAACAGGCACAGTCTGAAGGGGGAATATGTTATTTTAGAGTTTTTACGATTTTACAGGAAATGTTTACGACTGACGCTGACATGTATTCGAGCGCTTTTTAAAAATTATAGATATTTCGAAGGGATTTCAGATGGCGACCGTAGTGCCTTGTTGAGGCAGTTATTGTTCGGAGTATGTTAAATGTTCAATTTAAAGACTTAACAGTTAGTTCCGGTTTTAAACACACAAGCCATTGGCTTGTTGGTGTATGCTCTGATCCAATTGATTTTAAATTGTTTACAAGTGCATTAAATTAGAAATTTGTTTGGACGATTGATCAATGTTTCCTATTATACCCGGGTAGTATTGGCATACATTGTGACTATATATTTGTTTTTGTTGTTTTTTTTGTGTGGTGCCCCCCAAAACCGTCACGCGAAAACGCGCCCCGCGCTTAGCCTTGGCTGGCTGCCGCGGTCGACAAGATA
>JAHPZR010022643.1:7500-10363 GCA_019787425.1 Platygyra sinensis | reverse complement strand
TAATGTGCCAGAAATCATATTTTGCGATCAAATTCTCGAGAAAAGTAGGGTGTGTTCTGACCTCTAATGAAGTCCATTTTGTTTCTATAGCTGAAAACTTTACTGTACAATTTTCAAACCTTTTGAATCCCATCTTGAATGGAAAGCAAAACACCTCAACGGGCCCAGTAATTACCAGGAGCTTCGAGAAACGGGCCCCTGAGCTGGGTCATTAACAGTTGTAGCTTGCAGCTGAGGCTAATGTAGACTAGAGTTTTTTCAAATGTAAATGACATTTCTCTTGTTTTATATAATAACTAATCAATGCACATGCTCTGATTGGTCGATCAGCTATGGTATATTGTGCCAGTAAACTCCTGGAATAGTCACACATCTTCATAATTATTATATATTTAAAAGCAATAGACCACAAGTTTCTCTATAGTTTAGAGGCATGATAAACCACTTGGGATGTTCATGGTAAAACACTCATGACAAAGAATTTTGTAAATCACTCACCTGTGGCTCATGATTTACAAATTCTTCTCATGTTCTACCAACATCTCGCATGGTTTATCAACCTATAAGCTGTAGAAACTTTAATGTACATGTAGTCTATTGCTTAATTAATGATATTCCCCAGCATGAGCTTCCATTGCAAGCTGTTTAGGTCGAATACCAGGAGCATGACTATGGCATATTGGTCAAACATTCTGGCTAACTGCTAGCTGGTTCTGGTCCTCTCCCTCTGTTACAGTGATGAAAAATTGACTATAACAATCTGATTATAACTGACCTTTCATTGCTTCCTTTTCCCTGCAGTTCCGCCTTTGGAGAATTTTGTGATGAACAGAGTACTGGGTGATTATTTTGAAGTTCTCATGTACAAGATATTTGTTTCAATAGATGAGCATACTAATATAGCAGAGGTAAGCTTGTCATTTATTTTTTCACTTTAATGGCATTGTGTGATTTTTATTTTATGCACTAATTGAAGGAGCAGTAATTTGTTAACCCTTTAAGCCCTAGCGGGTCTCCCTTTGACGAGTAAAATTGTCTGGCATTAGACAGAGTAAAATCTATAAGTCACTCTTGGGTGTAAAGGGTTAAATGCCGCAGCAATGCCTTTTGCTGAGTATTCAGTTAAAGAAAATTCAACTAAAATGTCACAATCTTCTTTTATTTTTGTAAAGTATAACTTTAAATAATAGCTTTACAGCCAGATCAGGATGAAATAAAAATATTGCTGAGGGTGGGGTGCTGGTGAAATGTTCTCCTCAGGCTGGGTGTTGGTAATAATGACTCCCTTAAGGAGTTGTTGCTGATAGTTTCTGTAAATTGGAGGACACAAATCATGTTATTTTACCATTACTTGTTCACTGTAATGGATATATCTTGCGTTCGTTTTACTTCACAGTTAGCAAATGTTTTACAGATTGATTTACAATTAGTGAAGGTAAGATTTTTTGATCTTTGAACTACATGATTTAGTGATTATTTTACTGTTCACATGACAATATTTTGTTTTTCCGCTTACCACAAATAGAGAAATTCCCAGAAAGGTTGTTTATGTCCAACAGAAACTGCAGAAAGATTGATATCTTAAGCTTCTTGAGTGATAGTAGGTTCTGGGCTGGACTTGTGGCATTTTGATTTCACATTTTGTTTTCCAGAATGCTGTGTCAGTGTACATTCGATTGGGATTTGCCCACAAGAAGGGAGAAGAAATAGACGAGATGAAGCTACACCACTCCTGGACGGAGAAAATCAACAGTTTGGCACTGAAAAGGTAACTTTCAATAACCTAGGCTATAAGGGGCTGTTCCATCCCCATAGACTTCTCTGTATCTGTTTACTGCCACGCAGTAACGGATGCATTTGAAACATAATACTGCAATGTAGCTAATTTCACCCTTAGGTCTCAATTTAGAAAATTACTGCAAACCTACAAATTTTACCAAGTATTGTAGTATAAACGAATTGGTTAAGCAGGAAAATTAAGAAAAAACCCATATGAAAGCAAGCGCAATGCGCCAGAAGGATAAAAAAAAAAACGCAGTTTGAGGCCGTAGAGGTGATTTGCGAGCAACCAACAACCAATGTGATGTGCTTTGACATGATACACTTGCAGCTTTGTCACAGCTTGCAAACGATTTGCTGTAGGAAAGTTTATTAAGATCTCCTGGTGCATTGAATGAAGAAAAAATTGAATTTACAGAGGGGAATTTTGGAAACAATTTAGGAAATAATCCCCAAGTGGGCATCTTAGAAATGTAATCTGGGTATGGAACGGTAAACTCTCAAGGAAAAAACTTTGCTTAGGTCTTGCTTGAGAGACGAACCATTGTTGAGCACTTCTGTTTTGTTTGATGTTTTTGTTTTGTCTTACACTAGGTATGGAAGCAGAGACAATCTGTTGACTCTAGATCTTAACAACCTTCCTGAGAGGACAAATTCTGTGTCTTCACTGGACACTCCAGCAAATGATGCTCAAGAAACAAATGGAGAATCGTCCACTACAGGTAATATAAAGATTTAGGCCAGCCTAAAAGCGTAGCTCTTGGGCCAGGTTGATCAGAGCAATTTTGATTTGAGTTTTGTAACTTTGCAGTTAGGTTTTCTGTGTATTGTTTGGCCTCATAGTCCTGTTTTGAGTTTTAATGATCACCATATACACAAAACAAAGCAGCAAAAAACGTTTGTATAGGAGAAAAATTTACATTTTGGTTAACTTTAAAACTTGGGTTAGCGTTACCCGGTTTCTGAACAATCCTGCCCTGTTTTCCACAAGTTAACCTGACATGAGCCCGTGATCCAAACAAAATCCAGCACTTGGTCAGCGGTCAACTGCAAAATCCACGTGACCTTGATGAAATCTAAACCT
>JAHPZR010022641.1:5000-12426 GCA_019787425.1 Platygyra sinensis | reverse complement strand
AGGGAAAAGGTCCTGGGAACGAGGTTGAACAAGCGCACGCTGCTACGCTACTCACTATCTATCACAGAGAGATAGATGGTGAGTTTCTTATAATAATTAAGAAATAGAAAACATGTACCGTGTTCTATCTCATTGGCTACGCTGCAACATTACCTTATTCCCTCCAGGGCCTAAGTATCAGAGGACTCAGGATCTGCTGCAGAGCAGCCCCGCCAAACAAGAAACAGCCGCAGGAACAGCCTCACGCCAGAACACGACCAAACACCGCAAACGCGCAAAGGGTGCCTGAGAAAACGCCGCCTACTCCACAACGAAGCGTAGTGGCCTCGCGCGCTTGGCAAAGGGCAGGTAAAACAAGATGCAAGTCGTGCTTCCCTCGTTTTGCACCGAGTTTTGACAGTGAGCTTCACGGGACGCGGGTGGTGATGTCCCCACGGGTAAGGCAAGATCCGGCACTATTGGCATCTCAGTGGGAAGCGAAAATGAAAGTTCTGGCCTTAGAGGGCGGCGAGGGTAGTGTGAGACATTCCGAGCAGGGTGTCAACACTGGCCCTGTTACTGAAGGGGATATTTGCAAGAAGTCGGCAACCGTTGTTGACGTTGACGTTCCAATTTCTAAATACGAGGCGACCCTCAATCAAGAACCTAACATGGGAAATTGGAAACCATTGGAAAGCACAACGGCTAGAAATTGTACTGCGAGCGGCACCTCCGAGGTGAAACAAGCCTCCGAGTCAAACAAACCGGAGGGCAACAAAACTGCGCAGACTCTACAAGGAAACCAAAAGTTGGTTTCTTCTAGAGGCTCAGTTCGATCCTACAAAACTGGCGCTAAAATTTCTCCGTCATCACTGGCCGCACAAAGCGTTCACAGAGCCGTGTCGCCTTTGAAGACGAGTCAGTTTGTTGATCTTGCCGATTACAACAAATATGTGCCACAGCCACCAAAATCGCGCATTGCAACTCTGGGTGGTCCTTCTAGGCCGGCTGTCCAAACCGAAGGAGAGGTTGACAGGTAAATTGGTTTGTTCCATGTTATTTTTCTTGTCATTGAAAAGGAAAATTCGCTCTTGATGACCATTGACCAATCAAGTTGAAGACATTTTCTTTTTGCCCAATCAAGTACGTTCCCCGGCGCCATTTTTCGTGCTTTTTTGACCAGCTGGATGTTTTTTTTTTCTTGACATAAAGATAAAATTCGAGCCTTTCGAGCCTCCTTGAGGAGGCTCGAAAGGGTCTTTCGTTGCTATATTGCTTGTGAAACGATGGAAGATTACAAAGAAGGATGTTTAATGGTGTGGGTAAACAATATGTCTCCTTGCAACTCTATTGTTGGGCTATACTTTAAGGGTACTTGCGACGTCATATCAGTTACCATGGCAACGCACGAGGTCCACAAAAGCGTCCTCTAAATTTCAGTTTTTGTAAATTATCTGAGAAACTAATTCGGTGACCTACCATTTTTATTTCTTTGTTGGAAAGTTCCCTAAATTCTTTAACTTTTCAGACAGTATGGAAAAATTTTATCTAGTAGAATTAAATATATCTAAAGAAAACGCGTTTTATGGCTTACAGAAAATTCCACTAGATAATTTTCCCCGAAACTTTTATATCTGAAGTGCCATCGCGAATGGTGCGTGTATGCAAAAAATCAAGATAGGTCACTGAGCGAACTTTCGAGCTAAAAACAAATGTTTTCCGCAGCTTTTATTTCCGGTTCGCGCGATTTTACGCAGCAGTAACCTCCGGTGTGATGATTTTAATACTGATTCAGCTGACGCGTGCATCTTAGTTATGGCGTGTGTAGATTGCGCGCGCGCGTGCAGCTAAAAACCCTTTCGAGCCTCCTTAAGGTCATTCCCCAGCATTGCATTGCGCATCCCTACTACGCATAATTTTACGCGTGATTAGCGCGCGCGCATTATAAAATGGCGGCTTTTTCTTTACGGCTCGATCTCGCCAAAGAAGTAAATCGTCATTTTCTCAAAAACGACTACGGTGACCTATCATTTTTTTCGATTCTGTTGTTTTGAATTGAGTAGTAAATTTCTCTATGTAAAATACATATGGGCCAATTCTCAGTGTTGAGCAAAAAACAATCGTCAGAAACGTGAATTTAGCAAGCAATCGTGACTATAATCATGGTGCTATTATAAGGATTTATATGGAATAAACAAGGTGCTTCTGCTCCTAAACGAACATGGAGACCCCTCATTTTTATTTCTAAATTTAAGTTTCTATAATATAAGGAATCAATTGGCAAAGTTTGAGAAAATCTCAGTGTAGGTTCCATTTCAGTGGAATTACCTTAACTCCACATACAGGCCTTATTCCTAAGGTCATCTCTCCTGAGTTATTTTTAGATCACTTCCGGCTTCAGAAATCCCAGGAGAACCTTGAAATAGCCAATCCTGTGGAACAAATTTGCATGAGTCTGAGTCCGAGCAGGCCTTGCACTCATTTCCATACTCCAGGAAAAACCCATGCAACGAGTACGGTAACATTATATTAAGTACCGGTCTAAAATTAGCTTGAGAGGGACTACCTTGAGAATAACGACTACATGAGGGATTTAGTTTTTTTTCTCTTCATCCTCTCCTACTGCATGTTCAAGTCAAAAAATAGGTCCGCAATGCGTACTTGCGAGCTTATGCTCAGTTTGATCTCATTCGGTTGGAGTGTTGTTTTAAAATGTCAGTGCAAAATGCAAGTGAGAAGGAAATCACTGGAAAGATAAAGGTGTAGAAATAAATGAATCAAGTGATTAATGAGTTTAGCATCATAGGTGACAAAGTAGTTTTTTTTTTTGGCGCAAAATTCAACGTTAATTTATAACTTCAGGTCAAATTACAAAATTGCCATGCAACTTTTTGTGCGAGATGTCTCGATACAATAAACAAGTCAAATACCCACGATTGTAAGCGGAGTTTTTCACCTATGATATGAAGCTTATTCCTCAAAATTTCATTGCGCATCCCAACTGCGCAGCGCCTGGATATTTGCGTTATTAGCGCGCGCTTACGAGCGCATGCATATATATACAACAGGTACAAAACGTTGGCTTTTTCTAAACAGCTTGGTTTGCGAGAGACAAATCGTCGCTTTTTTTCTCGGAAACGAGAACCGGACGCAACAAATCGTTTTATTTAGTTTGAATGCAGCGATCACCATCTTCCTTTTCAGTGAATATAAACCAACCTCTGCTTCAGAGTAACAAATTATCACTGAAAATGAAAGCATGGCTGGCACTCGCAAAAGATAATGTTAAGAACACTGTGTGTTGGAACACATCGAATCCCTGTTGACTAAATATTAGTGCCTTATCGTGAAACGTTTTTCTGCTGTCACAAAGTGAGTTGATCAAATATAAATGTTTCTAAAAGCAGATAAGTTTACGAAGTATGGAGTTTATTGAAGGTCCCCCTGCTCCTAAACGAATACCGTGACCTCCTTTTAATTCAAAATTTAAGTCCTCTTGACATAAGCAACCAACAGGCAAAATTTGAATGAAAATCTATTGTTGGTTCTTTCTCGAGGGAATGACCTTGAAAGATAATTCACTGGTAAATTCGTAAAATTAAGAAACAATTAACACTTAATGACTGGTGCCGAGGGGAACAGTGAATTTCGTTTCCCGAGAATCTCAATGTTTCCCGAGACGAAGTCGAGGGAAACATCGAGATTCTTGCGACAACATCAGGCCACTTTGATCACGTGCAACAGCGGTCAACATTTCGCGGGTAACAGTGAACTGTTTCCAGTTTGACGTCATAGTTTTCGCAATGTTGCCCGCTCATGGCATTTGGCGGGAAACAGTTTCATTGTTAGATGTCATGTGACCATGAACTAGCCAATGAATGGGCGCGCTGAAGCGGGAAAAACGCCAGCTATATAACCATTTCACTTACGTTTTGCTCTCGTCTTTGTTTGCAGTTTCTCCTGCTGCATACCAGTCTTTCGTGAAGACCAAGAAACCGCAACACGTCCGCCTGTCGATAATGCAGGCGCGAGAAATTCTTCAGCACGAGTCTAAGTTTCACGCCAAATATGGTAGAAGACTGAGCACTGACGTAACCGCCAATAACGTGAGTAACGCTGACTCGGACAAACAAACCGAAAATCAGGCGTCACGCTGCAGTCACACAAGCACCGAGACGTCTCCAAATGCAGTTCAAAAAAGAACAACTATGCAACAGCTTAGCATTGCTAAACCGGGCGCCAAGTTAGAGGGGTAGGCTTAAAAGAGGATCAAAGGGAAACAACTGTTTACGATGTTAAACAGGGGGAAAATATTGAAAAACAAGATTGTACGAGTCACGATCAACCACTTCCACCATATCCATCGGTTGCACATAATTCACATGACAACCCGACCGACGCCGATCACGACGCGTTCGAGAGTGGACAAAAGGGCCGAAGTTGTATTAGAGAAGGAAAACCGAGTGATTGAGGCTCGACTAAAATCGAAGCAGGAAGAATCGCTGAAACGACAGAAAGAGAAAGAACAAGCAGAAGGCCATGAGAGAGAAAGAGTCAAGTTTCTCAAAGAACTGGAAGATAAAGAGCGTCAAGAGATTATCACAGAATACCTAAAACACGTATATTCCCGTTACGATCAAACACCACCTCAAACTGCTAATAAGAAAGGTGAACACGACACACGCTCCTACAAGGTGTCCAGACAGGGACGAGTCTATTCGACAATCGCTCGACCACAAGACGAGACACAAACCTGATGTACCCCGCTTGATCACAAGTCCCGCACCCATGTGGCACCACACCCCACGGGGTTCGCAGGGAGACAAGAAAGTCTCTTTCCGGGCAAATCAAGGGATGACGGAAACCAATGGGGTGCGATTCTTTAAAGAGTGGAATAACAGTCTATTTACAGATTATATTAACAGTTCAGATGGTGATGCGGAAATGGGAAAAGAAAAGGACAAACTACAGGTAAAAAAACTCTTTATGTAGGCGACTCTATTGCTAGCGTAATAGGTCACTTTTGACAGATTAAAATTCAGCCTGATAGTGCGGCCAAGAGGACACGAACAAAAGACATGAATAAACCGGTCATTGAATAGACCAATTTTCGATATATTAAAATTCGGTCTAAAACATTAGACTTCAGCCCGAGGCTCTGGGAAATAAACCGCACAAACTCTGTAGTTATTCCCCAGAGCCTCGCAATGAGGTTCATTGTGTGATGTGAATATTAATATATCGAAATTGGTCTATTCCTTTTGTTTGTGTCCTAAGACTCACTGCCAAGCGGAATTACGGTCTATGCAAAAGAATCGGTTTGAGAACAGACTCCCCCCCCCCCCCCCCCCCCCCAGTCGCTATTTATGGGTCAGATCGGATTTTTTCAAATAGAAAGCCGTCTGGATCGAGTGAGGCGCGCGGGGAGTTATGGGAAGAGGCGGTATAAAAATAGCGATTCATCCAAGACGCCCCGCGGGCCTTTATTTAAAGGGGCTTTGTCACGCTATTTGGCAACTTTATAAAAGCTATAAGGTGTCTTCGCATCAATTGAATTCAAAAACTATCGACCTGGTTTTGTTATTAAAGACTATTTGAAGGTACTGAAACTGTTTCCTGTGGCCTGACGCTACGGATGGCATGGATGGAAATGGATTGAAACTTGAAAAAAATTGGCTCATTTTTTCGAGTTTTGATGCTACGTGTTCAAAAATTCCTCAAGAAATTTATTATGGCTACCCTCTGTTAAACTTCATTTGATATCTTCGTCGTAGCTTTACAGAAGCATTTTGTTTATGAGTAAAGCGTCAAAGAAATTATTTTAGCACAGAATTAAATAAAAGGCAAAATCCTCGAGACAATGCTCCTCTAACCTTCAAGTATCCAATCTTCTCTCTCCCAAAACACCTAGAGCGACCAGTCTGGTTTAAGAAGGAACGTGAATTTGGGAAGAGAAGCACAAATCGGGAGGGGCCTGGATTTAGTCCTAATTATTTGAATATAAAGCGTTAAGATAAAACGCTTTAAAAAGCACTTCATCTTGGTTTTTGTTTTTGAAGGACCCAAGTTACTGGATTGAACAACACCTAGACGGAGTCCTGGACAAGACAACGGTCAGAAGAGGTCAGCAGCACCATCAGCAATTTATACCAAGGGAAACTTGACCCATGTGACATAACGTAGTGATTAAAATTGTTTTTACTTAACCAATGTTTTATCTTGGAAAGACTTAAAATTTCTCGCGAATTCAAGGACTTCTAAGACAATATATGATCGTTAGAGATCGATCTTCTGACTTTTTAAAAAATGTTAAAAGTAGTTTTCTCAACAAGAAAACTAAAACGTTAAGCTATCGTGAATGCAAACAACGAAGAGCAGTACTTTTTTACGGAGACCTGTAGCTTTAAAATATATGAATTTACAAATAAAATGAGACAAAATTTGAAGACTCACTTACTCATTAAACACAATAATCCAATAACTTTATTTAATTTTTTTAAACCCAATACAACCTCTAAGTTCAAAATCGTATGTTTTGTATTTGAGAGTAAAAATAAATTACTAGCATATTTACATGAATTTTAATTTTGTTATAACTGAGTTTATATAATCCTTGAAAAGTTTTCTTTTATCTTGAAACAAGGGAGGCTCAGTGACAAGAGAGTTAATCCAAATATAGGCTGTATGCTCCAGATATGGTATCCAGTCTTCCCGCGGATACCACGCGCGTTGCGTGGATGTTTTCGTGGAGGATGAAAAAAGTGTGTAACTCGCTTGGGTTGTCCACGTGAGCAGCATTCTCGTCACAGGATTGGCTAAATCTTGACCCCCCCCCCCCCCGGGATGTTTTAAGCCGGGTTGATCTCAAAACAACTTGAGAAGTATTACCTTAGGAATATGGGGTATTAATTCTCTTACACTTTCCTCCCTCTTGCTTGAGAAGATTCCCAGTGTGTAAATACAACTGTCTCTTTTTGTTATAGCATAAAATTGGGATAACAAGCCCTGGGATTTGTATTTGTTTTTTCGAAAAAAAAACCACCTTTTTTGGGTGGTTCTTATTTTCGGGGGAGGGAACTAAAAATGTTTGGAAGGAATGTTGTGGCCGGACAATTGTTGGCCAGTACATGGATACCGCGAGGTAAGACGGACTTCCTAAACACGACAACAAGAACTCAAAACAAGTTTTACAATATTTGTAATTGAACATCACCGAGTCTCTGAACATTCTGCGACCGACATAAATACAAAACAATTTCTCCAGGGCCTATCATTGGAAGAAGAGCTTAATATAAACATGGTCCTAATAAACCTTTACCCAAAATATGGTACAGGTACATTGCAGCTATGTATAACGAGACATTTTCCACAAGTGACTGGCTTAAGTTGTGATTATACATAGAGTGAAACCACGCCTGACAATCTTCTAAAAGCATCTCGTTGCTTC
>JAHPZR010022638.1:5000-22496 GCA_019787425.1 Platygyra sinensis | reverse complement strand
TCGAAAGCCCCGGAAACCGTTCAGGCCCCGTAAAGCATAGCAAAATCTGGCCTTCTAGTTACAGAGCTGTATTATTCACATATTCTTAATATGACCAGAAGTGTCCCTCATACAATAAGGTTTCAAGGCGTATACACTTCCTCCCGTTTTTAGATGCAGATGAATTAAAAAACGGCTTTTCGGGCCCGAAACCGTTTCTGGAGCCTTTGAGAAACGCAGGCTCCAGGGCGGGTTATTCTGAAAAGCCGGTAACGTTAACCCAGTATTAATCGTAAAAAAAACCCTAACACAGCAATTTTTTTCTTGTTTAAAAATGTTTTCAACCTCAAACGTTTGGTGTAGTTTGAGATTACCCACAAGCTTAAAAACTGGAGCGGCAAACAATAGAAACAGAACACGCTCACCAAAAAGTTACACAAACCTGAAATCAAAATTCCTCACTAACCCCTGGGTTAAGCTTTCATCAGGCTGTTTGAAACAAACCCGGCCCGTGTTTATTCCTTTTTAAAAAACGCGTTTGCTGTTCGCGCCTCCCCTACCCAAGACAATGTTTGAAACTCACTAGTTTTCAACACTTGTAAGTGTGGGGTTTGAGGGGGGGAGACAAGAAGGCGAAGTTTGTATTACGTCTGGCATGGCGTGTAAAAAGTGCCTAAGTGCCAAAAGCGCAAATTTGTCTCAAGAATTTTTGTCCATGATTGTGGGTCATCGTATCGATAAAGATTACGCGTAGTCCGGGTTCCTCGCGCTGGTCCGGTCGTGATAAAACTACTGAAGGAAAAAAAATGGCAGCGAAAAATGTATGCGAAAGGAGGACCAGTTTTTCAATCGCGAGCTCTATTTTTAGCTCTTATTAACCGAGCAGGGGGGTGGGAGGCGGGGTTTTTTTTTCTGTAGGGAGAATCTTGACCGAGGTCGTCAGTACAGACCGAACGCAGTGAGGTCTGTACACACGGACCGAGGTCAAGATCTCCCATACAGACCGACTTAGCTCGGTTAATAAGATGTTTATTATATGAGCAAAAACAAGAACAATTTAATCCGTTTAATGTAACTGGTTTTCACGATCTGACATTTTGCTTACGAACGGCGATGAGCCGAATTTAATCCTTTCAAGGTTTGCTCGTCTTCTTTACTTTTTTTTCTCAGCAGCTTTTTGGCACTTACAGAAATAAATATTGTTAGATGAAAACAGTCGATGATTTTGCATTTTAGTCTGCAAGATTTTCCTTTCAGAACATAACCGATCTAGATGCCGGTCTACATGGGAAAATCTAGACCGCGGTCAATATCCATTTCAACCAATCATATTTGAATTTGGTAGTTCCCAGTCCTTGTGAGGCAGAGCCATATAATAAAAGCATATCTAACAGCAGCACTTGCAGAAGTAAAACTTACAGACCGTGTCGCACGTACACCACAGGGTTACTGGAACCTCAGTGGGTGTTTTTACCAATTTTTTTAAAAATAACATTTTATCGTCTTTGCTAAAAGTTTATGGTTTGCATTGTATTTGATTAATGCTTAGTTCTTCAAAATAATTGTTATCATTAAAACTAATAAGTGGATGAACGAAAAAAATGAATGAATGGACGAACAAAGATATAAATAAGTAGATTATTTTAACCTTAACGTACGTCAAGTTCATATAAGCAATAATTTTACTTTTCCGCCTTTATCTAGAACTTCTCATTCATGAGCATTTTTTCTAATACATTGAAAATTTTAGATCTCGATGGGGGATACAACAGCTGGGGACTGTGGTCTGAATGCACCAAGGATTGCGGAGGAGGAATACAGTACCGCACAAGGTGGTGTGTAGATCCTCACCCTCAAGGAAAAGGGAAGGAATGCTCCGAACAAAAAGAACTTGGACCAGCTATAAAAAGTAGATCATGCAATGAGCATGACTGCACTGAAGGTACCAACCAACCAACCAGCACTTGTCATGCCCATTTTTTCCATAGGCAGACACCAGCCATATATAAATTATATATAAAAATCCTTTTTTCCTGTATCAGGTCGAGATCTGCATTCATATAAGCCCAATTAATTTTAGAGGAGCTTCGTAACGGTTTAGCTCATCGTGTAAACGCCAGCCTTTATTTTTTCAAGTTCATTGTTATTATCCTGAAAACTTCTGTTTTCAGGTTTCCTTCAATTTATTATAAAACTTATACAAAAGAGCTCAAAATTGCTGCGAGAAACAGTCGTCACGTGAACTTTGGCTGATTACAGGGTAATTAACTATAACAACTGAGTAGTTTAACTCGAGCTAAATGTGTTTTCCTTAGAGCCGACTGAGGAACCGACAACAGAAGAATTGTCCGGGCCACTAACCACCGAAGAATCGTCCGAGGCACCAACCATAGTAGAAGTATCCACTGAGGCACCGACGACAGAAGAATCGTCGGCACCAACGACGGAAGAATCAGCGGAGGAACCAACCATAGAAGAAGAATCGACAGAGACACCAACGACAGAACAATCTTCTGGGGAACCAACAACAGAAGAATTAACAGAGCCATCAACGACAGAAGAATCTTCGGAGGCACCAACGAGGGAAGAATCCACAGAGGCACTGACTACAGAAGAGTCTTCCGGGGCACCAACAACTGAAGAATCGACCGAGGCAACAGCGACGGAACAATCCTCCAGGGGCTCAACGACGGAAGAATCGACCGAAGAACCAGCAACGGGAGAAACTACCGAGGTACCGACGACAGAAGAATCAAAAGAGGCACTGACTACAGAAGAGTCTTCCGGGGCACTCACAACAGAAGAATCGACCGAGGCAACAGCGACGGAACAATCCTCCAGGGGCCCAACGACGGGAGAATCGACCGAAGAACCAGCAACGGAAGAATCTACCGAGGTACCGACGACGGAAGAATCAAAAGAGGCACTGACTACAGAAGAATCTTCTGGGGCAGTCACAACAGAAGAATCGACCGAGGCAACAGCGACGGAACAATCCTCCAGGGCCCCAACGACGGAAGAATCGACCGAAGAACCAGCAACGGAAGAATCTACCGAGGTACCGACGACGGAAGAATCAAAAGAGGCACTGACTACAGAAGAATCTTCTGGGGCAGTCACAACAGAAGAATCGACCGAGGCAACAGCGACGGAACAATCCTCCAGGGCCCCAACGACGGAAGAATCGACCGAAGAACCAGCAACGGAAGAATCTACCGAGGTACCGACGACGGAAGAATCAAAAGAGGCACTGACTACAGAAGAATCTTCTGGGGCAGTCACAACAGAAGAATCGACCGAGGCAACAGCGACGGAACAATCCTCCAGGGCCCCAACGACGGAAGAATCGACCGAAGAACCAGCAACGGAAGAATCTACCGAGGTACCGACGACGGAAGAATCAAAAGAGGCACTGACTACAGAAGAATCTTCTGGGGCAGTCACAACAGAAGAATCGACCGAGGCAACAGCGACGGAACAATCCTCCAGGGGCCCAACGACGGAAGAATTGACCGAAGGACCAGCAACGGGAGAATCTACCGAGGTACCGACGACGGAAGAATCGAAAGAGGAACCGACTACAGAAGAATCTTCTGGGGCACCCACAACAGAAGAATCGACCGAGGCAACAGTAACGGAAGAATTGACCGAGGCAACGACAACGAAGGAATTGACCGAGGCACCGACAACGAAGGAATTGACCAAGGCACCGACAACGAGGGAATTAACCGAGGCACCGACAGCGGAAGAATTGACCAAGGCGCCATCAACGAAAGAACTGACCGAGTCACCGACAGCGGAAGAATTGACTGAGGCACCCACAAGGGCAAAACCAACGACAGGTGAAACTAGCATCCTCGTAATCCTAGCACAAATCGACTACTTGCACACCCAACAATAGGTCTGAACTATCTGTGACTGCTAAAGAACAAACAGTTGTTCGGTCTCTGCACTACTTGCGGGAGCTTACGTGGATAACTAAAAAAACGTAGAACTTTTACAATCTAAACATCCCTACTGTATTCTTATCCATTTTTGCTTATTTCTTTTAGGACTACCTTGTACAAAAGCCGTTGACCTCGGGATAATAATTGACAAATCCAAGAGCGTGGGGAAACGTAATTTCAAAAGGCTAATAAAGTCATTGGAATCATTTGTCCACTTATTTAATGTTTCGGCCGAAGGAACTCACGTTGGAATGATTTCCTTCAATAACGACGCTGAATTGCTGTTCAATTTTAAAGACGATCGCTACCAAACGGAGAATCAGTTAAAGGAAAGAATAAAAGAAATACCTTTAAAACTGGAGCTTAAGACGAGGACCGACCTGGCGCTGACATTGGCAAAGGAGAAGTTGTTCTCTGTGGAAGGTGGCGATCGACCTAATGTGCCAAATGCGTTAATAATATTCACTGATGGAAAGTCGACGGGCAAGCCTAAGCACAAAGGATTCGTTCCAATTCCGGAAACTGTGGAAATTCTTACTGAAGTACGTATCCATCCATCCATCCATCCATCCATCCATCCATCCATCCATCCATCCATCTATCCATCCTATCCTATCCTATCCTATCCCATCTTATCCTATCCTTTCCTTTCCTATCTACCCATTTATCCATTGATCCATCCAAACAACTTTCTCTACTGAGGTTAGTTTTCTTGATCAACTCCGGTCTGCTTACAACAAATGAAAATTCTTTATTATAATCACAAGAATGTCTGCACGCCTTACAAAATCACTCGAATACACGGCAGTGATTTCCCCCTAGCATTTAATATATCATTACGAGCATTAGAATACTCACTAAAATCCATTTCATTTTAATCTGCCAGGTTAAAAAAGTTCATATGATTGTTGTCGGAATCGGGAGAGGTATAAAGGACTCAGAATTGAAAACACTGGCTGGCAAAACAGGACACTTCCTGCATCCTGTAGACTTCGCCCATCTGCCTGAAATTTTAGGAAAATTGAAAGATGCCGCTTGTGGTAGGGTTCTTATTTTCCTGTATATCGGTTCCTGTAATATCGATCAGCCGATAAACACTTAAAGCATTTTAAAACCACCATAAAATAAAATTGCGGTCAATTCATATTTATTAGAGACCGAGGCAACAGCGACGGAAGAATCTACCGAGGTACCGACGACGAAAGAATTGACCGAGGCACCATCAACGAAAGAACTGTCCGAGTCACCGACAGCGGAAAAATTGACTGAGGCACCGACGATGGCAGAGCCAACGACAGGTAAAACTAGCATCCTTGTAATCCTGGCACAAAATGACTACTTGCACACCCAACAATGGGTCTGAACTATCTGTGACTAGTAAAGAACAAAGAGTTGTTTGCTTTCTGCACTACTTGAGGGAGCTTACCTGGCGAACTACAAAACGTAGAACTTTTACAATCTAAACATCCCTACGTTATTCTTATACTTTTTTGCTTATTTCTTTTAGGACTACCTTGTACAAAAGCCGTTGACCTCGGGATAATAATTGACAAATCTAAGAGCGTGGGGAAACGTAATTTCAAAAAGCTAATAAAGTCATTGGAATCATTTGTCCACTTATTTAATGTTTCGGCCGAAGGAACTCACGTTGGAATGATTTCATTCAATAAAGACGCTGAATTGCTGTTCAATTTTAAAGACGATCGCTACCATACGGAGAATCAGTTAAAGGAAAGAATAAAAGAAATACCTTTAAAACTGGAGCTTAAGACGAGGACCGACCTGGCGCTGACATTGGCAAAGGAGAAGTTGTTCTCTGTGGAAGGTGGCGATCGACCTAATGTGCCAAATGCGTTAATAATATTCACTGATGGAAAGTCGACGGGCAAGCCTAAGCACAAAGGATTCGTTCCAATTCCGACAACAATCATATGAACTTTTTTAACCTGGCAGATTAAAATGAAATGGATTTTAGTGAGTATTCTAATGCTCGTAATGATATATTAAATGCTAGGGGGAAATCACTGCCGTGTATTCGAGTGATTTTGTAAGGCGTGCAGACATTCTTGTGATTATAATAAAGAATTTTCATTTGTTGTAAGCAGACCGGAGTTGATCAAGAAAACTAACCTCAGTAGAGAAAGTTGTTTGGATGGATCAATGGATAAATGGGTAGATAGGAAAGGAAAGGATAGGATAAGATGGGATAGGATAGGATAGGATAGGATGGATAGATGGATGGATGGATGGATGGATGGATGGATGGATGGATGGATGGATGGATACGTACTTCAGTAAGAATTTCCACAGTTTCCGGAATTGGAACGAATCCTTTGTGCTTAGGCTTGCCCGTCGACTTTCCATCAGTGAATATTATTAACGCATTTGGCACATTAGGTCGATCGCCACCTTCCACAGAGAACAACTTCTCCTTTGCCAATGTCAGCGCCAGGTCGGTCCTCGTCTTAAGCTCCAGTTTTAAAGGTATTTCTTTTATTCTTTCCTTTAACTGATTCTCCGTTTGGTAGCGATCGTCTTTAAAATTGAACAGCAATTCAGCGTCGTTATTGAAGGAAATCATTCCAACGTGAGTTCCTTCGGCCGAAACATTAAATAAGTGGACAAATGATTCCAATGACTTTATTAGCCTTTTGAAATTACGTTTCCCCACGCTCTTGGATTTGTCAATTATTA
Organism: Platygyra sinensis; assembly: GCA_019787425.1. Taxonomy (NCBI): domain Eukaryota; kingdom Metazoa; phylum Cnidaria; class Anthozoa; order Scleractinia; family Merulinidae; genus Platygyra; species Platygyra sinensis. The sequence continues at coordinate 15,876 of JAHPZR010022638.1, read as the reverse complement.
TCCCGAGGTCAACGGCTTTTGTACAAGGTAGTCCTAAAAGAAATAAGCAAAAATGGATAAGAATACAGTAGGGATGTTTAGATTGTAAAAGTTCTACGTTTTTTTAGTTATCCACGTAAGCTCCCGCAAGTAGTGCAGAGACCGAACAACTGTTTGTTCTTTAGCAGTCACAGATAGTTCAGACCTATTGTTGGGTGTGCAAGTAGTCGATTTGTGCTAGGATTACGAGGATGCTAGTTTCACCTGTCGTTGGTTTTGCCCTTGTGGGTGCCTCAGTCAATTCTTCCGCTGTCGGTGACTCGGTCAGTTCTTTCGTTGATGGCGCCTTGGTCAATTCTTCCGCTGTCGGTGCCTCGGTTAATTCCCTCGTTGTCGGTGCCTTGGTCAATTCCTTCGTTGTCGGTGCCTCGGTCAATTCCTTCGTTGTCGTTGCCTCGGTCAATTCTTCCGTTACTGTTGCCTCGGTCGATTCTTCTGTTGTGGGTGCCCCAGAAGATTCTTCTGTAGTCGGTTCCTCTTTCGATTCTTCCGTCGTCGGTACCTCGGTAGATTCTCCCGTTGCTGGTCCTTCGGTCAATTCTTCCGTCGTTGGGCCCCTGGAGGATTGTTCCGTCGCTGTTGCCTCGGTCGATTCTTCTGTTGTGACTGCCCCAGAAGATTCTTCTGTAGTCAGTGCCTCTTTTGATTCTTCCGTCGTCGGTACCTCGGTAGATTCTTCCGTTGCTGGTTCTTCGGTCGATTCTTCCGTCGTTGGGGCCCTGGAGGATTGTTCCGTCGCTGTTGCCTCGGTCGATTCTTCTGTTGTGACTGCCCCAGAAGATTCTTCTGTAGTCAGTGCCTCTTTTGATTCTTCCGTCGTCGGTACCTCGGTAGATTCTTCCGTTGCTGGTTCTTCGGTCGATTCTTCCGTCGTTGGGGCCCTGGAGGATTGTTCCGTCGCTGTTGCCTCGGTCGATTCTTCTGTTGTGACTGCCCCAGAAGATTCTTCTGTAGTCAGTGCCTCTTTTGATTCTTCCGTCGTCGGTACCTCGGTAGATTCTTCCGTTGCTGGTTCTTCGGTCGATTCTTCCGTCGTTGGGGCCCTGGAGGATTGTTCCGTCGCTGTTGCCTCGGTCGATTCTTCTGTTGTGACTGCCCCAGAAGATTCTTCTGTAGTCAGTGCCTCTTTTGATTCTTCCGTCGTCGGTACCTCGGTAGATTCTTCCGTTGCTGGTTCTTCGGTCGATTCTCCCGTCGTTGGGCCCCTGGAGGATTGTTCCGTCGCTGTTGCCTCGGTCGATTCTTCTGTTGTGAGTGCCCCGGAAGACTCTTCTGTAGTCAGTGCCTCTTTTGATTCTTCTGTCGTCGGTACCTCGGTAGTTTCTCCCGTTGCTGGTTCTTCGGTCGATTCTTCCGTCGTTGAGCCCCTGGAGGATTGTTCCGTCGCTGTTGCCTCGGTCGATTCTTCAGTTGTTGGTGCCCCGGAAGACTCTTCTGTAGTCAGTGCCTCTGTGGATTCTTCCCTCGTTGGTGCCTCCGAAGATTCTTCTGTCGTTGATGGCTCTGTTAATTCTTCTGTTGTTGGTTCCCCAGAAGATTGTTCTGTCGTTGGTGTCTCTGTCGATTCTTCTTCTATGGTTGGTTCCTCCGCTGATTCTTCCGTCGTTGGTGCCGACGATTCTTCTGTCGTCGGTGCCTCAGTGGATACTTCTACTATGGTTGGTGCCTCGGACGATTCTTCGGTGGTTAGTGGCCCGGACAATTCTTCTGTTGTCGGTTCCTCAGTCGGCTCTAAGGAAAACACATTTAGCTCGAGTTAAACTACTCAGTTGTTATAGTTAATTACCCTGTAATCAGCCAAAGTTCACGTGACGACTGTTTCTCGCAGCAATTTTGAGCTCTTTTGTATAAGTTTTATAATAAATTGAAGGAAACCTGAAAACAGAAGTTTTCAGGATAATAACAATGAACTTGAAAAAATAAAGGCTGGCGTTTACACGATGAGCTAAACCGTTACGAAGCTCCTCTAAAATTAATTGGGCTTATATGAATGCAGATCTCGACCTGATACAGGAAAAAAGGATTTTTATATATAATTTATATATGGCTGGTGTCTGCCTATGGAAAAAATGGGCATGACAAGTGCTGGTTGGTTGGTTGGTACCTTCAGTGCAGTCATGCTCATTGCATGATCTACTTTTTATAGCTGGTCCAAGTTCTTTTTGTTCGGAGCATTCCTTCCCTTTTCCTTGAGGGTGAGGATCTACACACCACCTTGTGCGGTACTGTATTCCTCCTCCGCAATCCTTGGTGCATTCAGACCACAGTCCCCAGCTGTTGTATCCCCCATCGAGATCTAAAATTTTCAATGTATTAGAAAAAATGCTCATGAATGAGAAGTTCTAGATAAAGGCGGAAAAGTAAAATTATTGCTTATATGAACTTGACGTACGTTAAGGTTAAAATAATCTACTTATTTATATCTTTGTTCGTCCATTCATTCATTTTTTTCGTTCATCCACTTATTAGTTTTAATGATAACAATTATTTTGAAGAACTAAGCATTAATCAAATACAATGCAAACCATAAACTTTTAGCAAAGACGATAAAATGTTATTTTTAAAAAAATTGGTAAAAACACCCACTGAGGTTCCAGTAACCCTGTGGTGTACGTGCGACACGGTCTGTAAGTTTTACTTCTGCAAGTGCTGCTGTTAGATATGCTTTTATTATATGGCTCTGCCTCACAAGGACTGGGAACTACCAAATTCAAATATGATTGGTTGAAATGGATATTGACCGCGGTCTAGATTTTCCCATGTAGACCGGCATCTAGATCGGTTATGTTCTGAAAGGAAAATCTTGCAGACTAAAATGCAAAATCATCGACTGTTTTCATCTAACAATATTTATTTCTGTAAGTGCCAAAAAGCTGCTGAGAAAAAAAAGTAAAGAAGACGAGCAAACCTTGAAAGGATTAAATTCGGCTCATCGCCGTTCGTAAGCAAAATGTCAGATCGTGAAAACCAGTTACATTAAACGGATTAAATTGATCTTGTTTCTGCCAAGTAGTAAACATCTTATTAACCGTTCTAAGCCAGTCTGTAATGTACTTACGACTTCCATGACTTCGGTCAAGATTGTCCCATACAGACCGCCTGCTCGGTTAACAAGAGCTAAATCTAATTTGCTGTATTGCTGACCGCCACAGCCAAATCCACTTACTTATTTGATCTATTGGTCCGTAGCATTCACGTACTTCTGTCGAGGGGCCCAGTCCGCTGCAATCATATCCGGGTAACGAAGGAGGGGGATTGGTACAGCTTCTTTCACGTGACTGAACTTTATCTCCACAAGAAGCGTCACAGTGAGACCAGCAACTCCAAGTAGTGTAACCGCAAGGTTTCACTGCAAATCATGTTGTAAGATCACTAAATCGATCGATCACCCATTGTTATTATTACCAACGAATAATTACGGTACAAAGGTAAAAAAATAAACTTACACTGAAGCACGTAGCTGTGTAGGATATCAATTAAGGTAAAATCATTGCAAGATATGTAATATGAAGAAATCAAACGTTAAAATGAGCTGATGGGTGATATCCTACAAGGAACTGACTTCCTGTGCCTGGTTTGCGGTATGCTGCAAAAACGTTTCATTAGAATACCTTTAGTTACTTCAGACTCATATTGTACGTTTTGTTTTCTTTGTATCCACATATTTCATAACTGAATTGTAAATGTACGAGTGAATAAATTTATTATTGTTATATAAAATCGCCCATTATTCCCTAATTTGATAATCCCCTAACAATAACAGCAAGGAGAAAAAACGGTCATATATCTATTCATTAATTATGTAACATAGTTAATTATTAATTATTGTAACATAGTTTGTCAGTAGGTCCACATCAGCCTCTGGCTGCCTCTAGTTTAACCTACTTTACCAAATAAAGTATGTATGTATGTATGTATGTATGTATGTATGTATGTATGTATGTATGTATGTATGTATGTATGTATGTATGTATGTATGTATGTATGTATGTATGTATGTATGTATGTATGTATGTATGTAATTCAAAACGTCACTTATCTACTAGATTATCTGGCCCTGGGTCTGAAGCGGTTGTTCTGAGTTGTAACCCTATTCAGACTGGACCGACTTGCAACTTTTGTAACGCAAACGCCACGATATTTTCTTTAAAAAGCACCTGTGAAACATTTGCCATGGTGTGTCATTGGTCAAGAATCTGATGTTTTCTTGACAACATTAATACGGCGCATCCATTTTTTAAATTTTGACAGTTTTCCTGTTTTCAGTTAAAAATTTACTGATCTTTCCTATTCAAGTTAGTTTGGCTTTTGCTACCGTTCTGATTATTTTCAAGTCAATTTAAGTGGATTTTTGTGACGTTTTAAAACAATCATAAATCCAGGATGGCTGATCAAATATGTTGGCTGCTCCATAATGGTAACGTCATTCTACCTCACATGACGTCATAGTCCTGTGTTAATAACCTAGAACGAAAATGGTGTGATAAATGTAGAGTGCACGGTTGTAGAGAACCAAAAAAAAAGCCCGGTCTGAATAGGTCTGGGTGAAATTTACTACCGCTCTTAATTAGAACAAACAAACAAACAAAATTAAAACCTATAACCTTACTAACAAATCTAACCTGAGAGTGACGCTTGTACACAGCAAAATATGACAATTAACCAGAGCTTCATTTTCAGGTCGCAAATAGCTAAGACAAGAAAACGATGAAAGTGGTTAAGTTCGTAAGTTTTGAATAAAATTATAATGACAGGTAACTGACAATTATGGTGCTACAAAGGATCTCTAACTTTGAAAATGGGCTTGTTTTTTTAATTTTCATTCCTCTAAAAAAAATTTGATCGTGCATGATTTCCGAAAAAGGTTTTATTGCTGAATGTCTTATCGCGTTCTGTATGCGAATGTGTATTCATTGGAGATGTAGCTTAAATAGCATAAAGGAAGTCACCAAATCCATAAAACCAATACATTCTCTGTTTTCTGGTGATCCTAGAAAATTCTCGGCATGCAGAAGTCTATTTTAGGACTGATTAAATTTTGATTTTGGAACACGACCAAACGTAGGTGCTTTTAATTTTATCTGTCGGCAACTCTTGAAGAGCCCAAAAATCCGCAAAAACTGTTTGTAAGCGTCTTTTACGTATGAAGTAAACAACCGGTTGAGAACTCAATAAGCCCAAGACAAGAGTTCAAAAAGTTTCATTCAACAACAGACAGGATGAGGCTTGTCTAATGTATATATGAATCATCGCCCGTCTCTTAAGTGAGTGGCTGCTAATCGTGTCCATAGGTCTCCCTTCGATACGCATGACGCAAAATAATTACACATAGCATTTCTCGGTGCGGAAGTGAGTTCTGTATTCCAACTCAGTAATATCAGCTCGATCGTAAATCTTTGCTACCACACTCATTCAACCCGTAATCTCCTTACTTTCCTTTCTGAGCAGACGTCGAACAAATTTCCATGTTGATAATACCTCAACTTTTGTTCGAGATTCCTTCCGACCTTTCTCCAAACGGCAGCCACATCAGTATGCATGTTTCTTGAGTTGGAACTCTCTTTGTGATTTTTAAAAAGGTTACGACATGTTTTAATTTTAAAGACATGTTTCGATGTTGCCAACATGTGAGTGAAAGAATTGCTAACGCGAAGTAATTTTCTTCTGTGATTTACTCGGAAACGTGAGCTCCAATGCGTGATAAGTAAAACAGGCGTAGAACAAATTTCCATAATGAGAATACCTCAAGTTTTTCGAGTGAAAGAATTGCTAACGCGAAATATTTAGCGAAAAGTCAGTTTTGACTCTGATTTCTGGTATGAAAATTGCTTCTCTTAGATGTACTCCGTCGGCAGCGAGTGAGAGCGGTGACCAAAGCACAAAACAGACCAAATAACTTTGCATCTCAAAAGGGAAATAGAGGGGAACTGTACAAAAAAAGGTGTATATATAATTTAGGGCCAAGTTATGGTACTCATCTACCTGACTTGACTAACTTCATGAAAAAACACAATTAAAAATCACAGCTGGCTTCGCTTAAATTAGTTTACTTGCAAGATACTATATGCCATACCTTGCGTGAATCAAACAGCATGGAGCTTGATGCAAGAATTGTAATGCAGGCTTTGTTAAGATGCATCCAGACAAATGAATTATCCGTTTAATTAGTTCAATTTGAAAGTTAAAAATCTGTCATTTGTTTGTAGTTGGCTTCACTCTACTCGACTGTTTTGCCGTACCATTCAAACTAGAGAGTGCTTGCCTTCAATTGTTGTTTTCAGTGAATTAACCATTGTACATAATATAACTTAGTGGCCATAATTTACTCATTATGTAAAACTGACTCCCTTTCTTACATTATTATTATTCTTCTGGGCTTCATAAGTTTATTCTGGACATTAATGACATTTGCTCAGTTCGTTCTGCAAAAGTGATGTAATTTAACAATGATAAAAGCCTGGAGAAAACAGGCAATGAGAAACCTGATTTTAATGCGTCACCCTTCAATGGAGAAGCGACGAGCGGTGCTTATTATTACGTTATGTTATAGACATTTCTGAACTAAATTCTAATTTCAACCAGTGTAGGCAGTTAATAGAAAGAGAATCACTCTCCGAAGAATATGTTTTGCAGTGATAAGCACTCTTAAACTCGATCACCGGTCCGCTATGTAGAAGTTACTCTTGACGCAGAAGAATAGTTTGAAAAATGACTTGAGTATTTAAGTTTGTTTGGTTTTGATCATGAAATCAGTTTCTATCCAGTGCGCGAACGCACATGAGTTATGGGGATGAAATCATTCAATGGCGCAACGCGAAGAAATAAAGAACTGAAATTATTCACTTAACATATTTCGAAGAAAAGTCCTTTTATCAGTCAAGGGGACGTGAACTGAAAATAGTCAAAATGACAACTCAATTTCTTTTTTAGTGTCTCTTTTTAATGATAGAAATTTGCGTAGGAAACTAACTGGCAAAACACGCAAATCAAATTACAATTTATCTGAGGGGAATAGCAGAAATAAACATCACTGTACTTTAAATTCCAGCACCAGACAAAGTTAATGTGCCGTAACCTGTCGCTCACCGCCTTCGAGATTTCCAAGTTTAGCAAACCTTCTTGGGGCACAGTAATATTCCCTGTAATAATTTACTCCCACGGTCGTACTGCCCATAATCACCTTATCTGCTTCTCAGTATTGTTCACTTAAACGTCCGCTCGAGAACTGAACAATAAAACGCGCGTCGACAGAATTTTCATAATGAGGATACTTCAAGTTGTTAGAGATTTTACGACCCTTCTCGATCAACGACCGATATACAACGAATTTTTCTTAAGGTAGGGCGCCTTTTTACACGTGGAAGGATATTTAGTAACTCGTAATAATCAGAGAAAAGATAGTTTTGTATTTCACTTGCTTGTTTTAAAAGTGCTTCTCTTAGGGTACTTGCGGCGAGCTAAAGTAGCGACCAACCCACAAAACATGCAAATTACCTTGCATCTCAGGAGTGAATTAATAAGTAGTGAAAAGAATCGAATCTTATAGTATTCCCTTATTTTGACTAACTCGTTAAAAGAATACAGTCACTTAAAACACATAGGACACTTGCCTTAAAGTCAGTCCTGCAAGATGTTTCAACACCACACCTTGAGTCGGCTGAACAGTATGGAGTTTGAGACAATAATTTTAATGCAGACTTTCTTAAGATACATTAACACAAAAGAATTATCTCTACCTTCTTTAAAAAGTTGGAAATCTGTCATATGTTTCCAGTTGACTTCACTTTCCACCATTGTTTTCGCTGACCTTTCCAAGATACGCAGTGACTTGTTTTCATTCGAAAGAGAACCCAGAATATTCGTGGGAAACAGTTCAGTGGAGAAACGAGGAGTCACATATGTATCTACTTAATTTGATAAAGATTCCTGAATCAGTTTCTAATATAAACCAGGCGACCAGAACTTAACCGGCAAAAGGAGAATCCAATCCCTGGGCCTTAAGAAATAAATAAGCTCGATTTGGCATGAAACAAATAACATGAAATGGAAACAGCTGGCCAGACTGTTTTGTGACAATGATAGAAGCATTTGCAGCGAGTAACAGGATCAACGCAATCCACAAAACACATAAATTAGTTTGCCTTACCTAAGGAGCGCAATAGCGGTGCATGATCAGTACAAAAAAGGGATATTTTAGCATGTTACAATTATATATATATTATGAAATCTCGCTTACCTTGAAGTTATACAAGACGCTTTTTAATGGCTGCTTTAGTGAGGTGTATTCTTACAAAAAAAAAATAATAATAATTGGCTGGCTTTATGGAAAGTTGGGTATCTTTCACTTGTCAGTTCCACTTGGCTTAATTTTCCTCTTTTGTTCTAGTTGATCTACGTACACAACATATGCAGTACTTGTTTTTAATACTTGTTTTAAAATTAAAGAAAGTCCCTCGTAGTGAGTTCCCACTATCGAAAATGCAATCTCAGAGGTTCCCATAAATGTACTTCCTACTTTCATTATATTGTTTTGTAGCCCGGATTATGAAAGCCCAGAATATTCGTGTGTGACGTGACCCTAATCGTGGATCAGAGCGAGGGGCGACGAGTGTCGCCTTCTGATACTTTACTGAAGATTCGTAAGCCAATTTTTAACACGAACCGAAAAGACAAGACATCCACTGACTCCTAGGCCTTTAAAGAGCAAGTTTTGCTTGCCATTCTAAAACGAAACCTGATCTTTCGCTCTCTTTTGAGTAACATCATCGGCGCTCAAATTAAAGCTCCATCTCGTGCGTTTTAATTGCGCGCCCGACCGTGGTATGTTTTTACGCATGCTGTAATATTATTGTATTAGTCAGAAATCACCCTAGCTGAACAAGGTAATTTCTTTTAAAGCACACTGCCTCAATACAAGCAGGATGTGGGTGGCTCTTTTAAAAATGACGGTTTTAAAATTCCAGGGACAAAACGTTCGATTGCATATGATTTCTAAAAGAACTCAGGACAGTTTTTTGGTAACGTTTATGAGTTAACCTACGTACTGGGCTACAAACGGGCTTCAAATTTGTAAAACATATTGACGGTTTCAGACTAATAACAATGATTTCCATTAATTGTGGTTGCAAATTGATGCCGGTTAAAGAATGAAATTATGAAGAGCAACTTAGTAGCGTTGGGTGTTTGTACATGTCAAAGATAAATTTAATCAATTAAGATTTAGACGTCAACTTTTTGCCATGAAATAAAATTATTTTAGAAAGTGTGTAGATTCTTCTGGCAACAGAAGTATGTTAAGTTGTGTCTAATTGTTATTCAAGAATGCATGAGTGGCCATGCAGGCCGACAAACAACCACAAATAGCCTTGAGACAAATTAACACAACGCAGCCTTACAGTACAGGAATGGGGATAACGTTTCCCTTGTGGTGTGGCCCTTAGCTGGGTTGATTATATCCTGTAATTTGCTTCACAGTGAATTGAACAATCGACAAAGATCCCCTGCAATTACATTTGATCTTTTACTGATCTCAACTTTCACTCTTCCCGAATGAATTGCAAAGTTGTAGATAACAAAGAAATATTTTCGGACAGTTAACAAAGAGGTTACTCGTGCGCATCAAAGATTCTCATTTGCCAATGTGACATAGTAATTGGGAAAGTTGCTACGTCAGTCGCTGCAGTTCTCAGAAAACTCGATACCGCTCCGATACACCATTATGGAATGTTAGATATAAAAAGATAATTTCCTACACTCTTTTCAGCACTAAGAAATCCCTATAAAAACCGAGCAACAAGATACCTCAAAAGCTACCTTTTAAGTACAGCCTCCAGCTAAGTTATTATTAATTATAACTATTCCGGAATGCTCGAATGACCAGAAAGATTCGTAAGCCAATTTTTAACACGAACCGAAAAGACAAGACATCCACTGACTCCTAGGCCTTTAAAGAGCAAGTTTTGATTGCCATTCTAAAACGAAACCTGATCTTTCGCTCTCTTTTGAGTAACATCATCGGTGCTCAAATTAAAGCTCCATCTCGTGCGCTTTAATTGCGCGCCCGACCGTGGTATGTTTTTACGCATGCTGTAATATTATTGTATTAGTCAGAAATCACCCTAGCTGAACAAGGTAATTTCTTTTAAAGCACACTGCCTCAAGACAAGCAGGATGTGGGTGGCCCTTTTAATAATGGCGGTTTTAAAATTCCAGGGACAAAACGTTCGTTTGCATATGATTTCTAAAAGAACTCAGGACAGTTTTTTGGTAACGTTTATGAGTTAACCTACGTACTGGGCTACAAACGGGCTTCAAATTTGTAAAACATATTGACGGTTTCAGACTAATAACAATGATTTCCATTAATTGTGGTTGCAAATTGATGCCGGTTAAAGAATGAAATTATGAAGAGCAACTTAGTAGCGTTGGGTGTTTGTACATGTCAAAGATAAATTTAATCAATTAAGATTTAGACGTCAACTTTTTGCCATGAAATAAAATTATTTTAGAAAGTGTGTAGATTCTTCTGGCAACAGAAGTATGTTAAGTTGTGTCTAATTGTTATTCAAGAATGCATGAGTGGCCATGCAGGCCGACAAACAACCACAAATAGCCTTGAGACAAATTAACACAACGCAGCCTTACAGTACAGGAATGGGGATAACGTTTCCCTTGTGGTGGGTTGGGTTGATTATATCCTGTAATTTGCTTCACAGTGAATTGAACAATCGACTAAGATCAGCTGCAATTACATTTGATCTTTTACTGATCTCAACTTTCACTCTTCCCGAATGAATTGCAAAGTTGTAGATAACAAAGAAATATTTTCGGACAGTTA
>JAHPZR010022637.1:15000-16990 GCA_019787425.1 Platygyra sinensis | reverse complement strand
ATCCTAGATAGGTTTTTGGCAAAATTTTCCGCTTCTCTGGATAGCTGTTGGCTAAATTCCAAAGGAGGAGCCCTGTGAATAGCGCGGTATTTGTTGTGTGCCATAAGCGCTTCCCGTTGAAAATAGTTATCTGTTATCGAAATAAAGGAATATTTAAATGGGCAGTACAGTGACTTCCAGGAAAGTTTGTAAAGAACTATTTGACCACTCTTAATGGCCTGGTAATGATAAGGTAAGTTCTGCCTTCGAGCCTACAAGCGGGTAATCTCCGGATTCAACCTCCCGATGGGAAGATAATCCCCGCAGGGTTGCATCCCAATATTTTAAATTTCAGGTACCCATTTTTTAAACCTGGGAGGAGAGGAACACTGTGAGTGTCTTGCCTAAGAACAAAACAATATGACCATGGCAAGGGCTGAGATCTAAACCGCTTCTTACAAAACATTAGGCCACCACCCTTCGATTTAGCTTTACTGATACGAACTAAGATCATTTAACTTGCATCGGAGGGGTCCTTAATTAGTAAGCCAATGCAAACATTGCTTGCTTATTATTTTGTAAAGACAACCGAATATGCGAAACACGGTTACCGGTCTCGGTGCCATACAATGGTGATCCAAACTCGTCAACTGGCACATATCGCTGATTTGATAATGGAGTGACTGGATTGCTTCCTGCAAACTGTTCAACCTCTTTACTTTCTTGATTTTGCTCAAGATTGCTGGAATCGTCGTTGATTCTTTGAGTATTATCTATTTCTTTTTCTTCAGAGTCATCGTTTTCTAACTGCAAAGATGTGGAATTTTCTTGCTCTTCAGCTAATTCGTCTGTATTTACAGGCTTGTTTTCCTGATTATCATAGCGTTCGTTCTTCGTGACGTTGCCTTGGTAGTTGGTCAAATTTATTGAATCTCCAAAATCATGACCTCCAAAAGACTCATGATCATTCTCGTAAACTAGTTCTGTTTGATTCTGCTCTGATACCCCAGACTGGTGTCCAAATGTCTCCTGTTTCAATGATTCTCCATGAAAATTAGAAGAATAAACGCTTTCGTTGTTTTGACGATCATGATGTGTTATCCCTTCTAACTGATATCCATCTTCTTCCTCCTGATTCCCAGCTTGGTTTGCATTGCTCTGCTTTGCTGGAAATTGATTTTGTTGCTGGTTACTTCCATTATTGTCAACACCCTTAGGAAGATAATTGTATGTTTTAGAGAGGCTAGTTTTTTGACCTTGTATTAATTGCGTTCCCGAAACGTTTGAAATAGTAGAGTTGTAATTGAAATCTACATGATCCAGTGACTGGTTTGTCAAATGAGCACCTTGCACCCCTTGGGCCTGTAGTTCAACAGTAGGGGTGGGATTATAAGAAAGCGCTCCACTGCTGTACTGATGCATATCCACTTGAGACGTGTTTCCATCTCTAATATCAGAACTTACATTCCCTTTCTGTGCATAGGATACCTTCTTATTTCCTTTTGTGAAAATCAAAGGCTCTCCCATTACAATAATCTCTTCATCCAAGGGCGTGTTGGCCCTTAAAGCCGACTGAGTTTGAAATTGTTCCAAAGGAGACATCACCTTGTTCATGTATTTGTCATTCGCCTGTGATTTTGCTTTCCATCCAAGCCTTGGTCTTACACTAGAGTTAACAAATCGCGAAACGCTTACGCCTTTGTTTATTTTGCTGCTCCGATTAAGCGGAACTCCTACCAAATTCAAGGTTTTGACAATATAGTTGTTCTGCGTGGTGTTTACTCCCATTCCTTTTCCAGGAAGTCGTCCAGTTAAAATATTAGTGAGAGCATTTGCATGTCCAATTTTCTTTACATTTTGCAACTCCTGTAAAGTTGCAAATGGTGGATGCAGTTGTTTTTTTGAAGCGTTGGAGTTAAATGACTGTGTTTTACGTTGCACGGGAAGAGTGAATGCAAAACTCAATGAGTTTGAATCCGTGGAGGACTCTTGAAAGACACGCGGCACTGTC
>JAHPZR010022637.1:2500-10000 GCA_019787425.1 Platygyra sinensis | reverse complement strand
GGTTGTTTGTCGGCCTGCATGGCCACTCATGCATTCTTGAATAACAATTAGACACAACTTAACATACTTCTGTTGCCAGAAGAATCTACACACTTTCTAAAATAATTTTATTTCATGGCAAAAAGTTGACGTCTAAATCTTAATTGATTAAATTTATCTTTGACATGTACAAACACCCAACGCTACTAAGTTGCTCTTCATAATTTCATTCTTTAACCGGCATCAATTTGCAACCACAATTAATGGAAATCATTGTTATTAGTCTGAAACCGTCAATATGTTTTACAAATTTGAAGCCCGTTTGTAGCCCAGTACGTAGGTTAACTCATAAACGTTACCAAAAAACTGTCCTGAGTTCTTTTAGAAATCATATGCAAACGAACGTTTTGTCCCTGGAATTTTAAAACCGCCATTATTAAAAGGGCCACCCACATCCTGCTTGTCTTGAGGCAGTGTGCTTTAAAAGAAATTACCTTGTTCAGCTAGGGTGATTTCTGACTAATACAATAATATTACAGCATGCGTAAAAACATACCACGGTCGGGCGCGCAATTAAAGCGCACGAGATGGAGCTTTAATTTGAGCACCGATGATGTTACTCAAAAGAGAGCGAAAGATCAGGTTTCGTTTTAGAATGGCAATCAAAACTTGCTCTTTAAAGGCCTAGGAGTCAGTGGATGTCTTGTCTTTTCGGTTCGTGTTAAAAATTGGCTTACGAATCTTTCTGGTCATTCGAGCATTCCGGAATAGTTATAATTAATAATAACTTAGCTGGAGGCTGTACTTAAAAGGTAGCTTTTGAGGTATCTTGTTGCTCGGTTTTTATAGGGATTTCTTAGTGCTGAAAAGAGTGTAGGAAATTATCTTTTTATATCTAACATTCCATAATGGTGTATCGGAGCGGTATCGAGTTTTCTGAGAACTGCAGCGACTGACGTAGCAACTTTCCCAATTACTATGTCACATTGGCAAATGAGAATCTTTGATGCGCACGAGTAACCTCTTTGTTAACTGTCCGAAAATATTTCTTTGTTATCTACAACTTTGCAATTCATTCGGGAAGAGTGAAAGTTGAGATCAGTAAAAGATCAAATGTAATTGCAGGGGATCTTTGTCGATTGTTCAATTCACTGTGAAGCAAATTACAGGATATAATCAACCCAGCTAAGGGCCACACCACAAGGGAAACGTTATCCCCATTCCTGTACTGTAAGGCTGCGTTGTGTTAATTTGTCTCAAGGCTATTTGTGGTTGTTTGTCGGCCTGCATGGCCACTCATGCATTCTTGAATAACAATTAGACACAACTTAACATACTTCTGTTGCCAGAAGAATCTACACACTTTCTAAAATAATTTTATTTCATGGCAAAAAGTTGACGTCTAAATCTTAATTGATTAAATTTATCTTTGACATGTACAAACACCCAACGCTACTAAGTTGCTCTTCATAATTTCATTCTTTAACCGGCATCAATTTGCAACCACAATTAATGGAAATCATTGTTATTAGTCTGAAACCGTCAATATGTTTTACAAATTTGAAGCCCGTTTGTAGCCCAGTACGTAGGTTAACTCATAAACGTTACCAAAAAACTGTCCTGAGTTCTTTTAGAAATCATATGCAATCGAACGTTTTGTCCCTGGAATTTTAAAACCGTCATTTTTAAAAGAGCCACCCACATCCTGCTTGTATTGAGGCAGTGTGCTTTAAAAGAAATTACCTTGTTCAGCTAGGGTGATTTCTGACTAATACAATAATATTACAGCATGCGTAAAAACATACCACGGTCGGGCGCGCAATTAAAACGCACGAGATGGAGCTTTAATTTGAGCGCCGATGATGTTACTCAAAAGAGAGCGAAAGATCAGGTTTCGTTTTAGAATGGCAAGCAAAACTTGCTCTTTAAAGGCCTAGGAGTCAGTGGATGTCTTGTCTTTTCGGTTCGTGTTAAAAATTGGCTTACGAATCTTCAGTAAAGTATCAGAAGGCGACACTCGTCGCCCCTCGCTCTGATCCACGATTAGGGTCACGTCACACACGAATATTCTGGGCTTTCATAATCCGGGCTACAAAACAATATAATGAAAGTAGGAAGTACATTTATGGGAACCTCTGAGATTGCATTTTCGATAGTGGGAACTCACTACGAGGGACTTTCTTTAATTTTAAAACAAGTATTAAAAACAAGTACTGCATATGTTGTGTACGTAGATCAACTAGAACAAAAGAGGAAAATTAAGCCAAGTGGAACTGACAAGTGAAAGATACCCAACTTTCCATAAAGCCAGCCAATTATTATTATTTTTTTTTTGTAAGAATACACCTCACTAAAGCAGCCATTAAAAAGCGTCTTGTATAACTTCAAGGTAAGCGAGATTTCATAATATATATATAATTGTAACATGCTAAAATATCCCTTTTTTGTACTGATCATGCACCGCTATTGCGCTCCTTAGGTAAGGCAAACTAATTTATGTGTTTTGTGGATTGCGTTGATCCTGTTACTCGCTGCAAATGCTTCTATCATTGTCACAAAACAGTCTGGCCAGCTGTTTCCATTTCATGTTATTTGTTTCATGCCAAATCGAGCTTATTTATTTCTTAAGGCCCAGGGATTGGATTCTCCTTTTGCCGGTTAAGTTCTGGTCGCCTGGTTTATATTAGAAACTGATTCAGGAATCTTTATCAAATTAAGTAGATACATATGTGACTCCTCGTTTCTCCACTGAACTGTTTCCCACGAATATTCTGGGTTCTCTTTCGAATGAAAACAAGTCACTGCGTATCTTGGAAAGGTCAGCGAAAACAATGGTGGAAAGTGAAGTCAACTGGAAACATATGACAGATTTCCAACTTTTTAAAGAAGGTAGAGATAATTCTTTTGTGTTAATGTATCTTAAGAAAGTCTGCATTAAAATTATTGTCTCAAACTCCATACTGTTCAGCCGACTCAAGGTGTGGTGTTGAAACATCTTGCAGGACTGACTTTAAGGCAAGTGTCCTATGTGTTTTAAGTGACTGTATTCTTTTAACGAGTTAGTCAAAATAAGGGAATACTATAAGATTCGATTCTTTTCACTACTTATTAATTCACTCCTGAGATGCAAGGTAATTTGCATGTTTTGTGGGTTGGTCGCTACTTTAGCTCGCCGCAAGTACCCTAAGAGAAGCACTTTTAAAACAAGCAAGTGAAATACAAAACTATCTTTTCTCTGATTATTACGAGTTACTAAATATCCTTCCACGTGTAAAAAGGCGCCCTACCTTAAGAAAAATTCGTTGTATATCGGTCGTTGATCGAGAAGGGTCGTAAAATCTCTAACAACTTGAAGTATCCTCATTATGAAAATTCTGTCGACGCGCGTTTTATTGTTCAGTTCTCGAGCGGACGTTTAAGTGAACAATACTGAGAAGCAGATAAGGTGATTATGGGCAGTACGACCGTGGGAGTAAATTATTACAGGGAATATTACTGTGCCCCAAGAAGGTTTGCTAAACTTGGAAATCTCGAAGGCGGTGAGCGACAGGTTACGGCACATTAACTTTGTCTGGTGCTGGAATTTAAAGTACAGTGATGTTTATTTCTGCTATTCCCCTCAGATAAATTGTAATTTGATTTGCGTGTTTTGCCAGTTAGTTTCCTACGCAAATTTCTATCATTAAAAAGAGACACTAAAAAAGAAATTGAGTTGTCATTTTGACTATTTTCAGTTCACGTCCCCTTGACTGATAAAAGGACTTTTCTTCGAAATATGTTAAGTGAATAATTTCAGTTCTTTATTTCTTCGCGTTGCGCCATTGAATGATTTCATCCCCATAACTCATGTGCGTTCGCGCACTGGATAGAAACTGATTTCATGATCAAAACCAAACAAACTTAAATACTCAAGTCATTTTTCAAACTATTCTTCTGCGTCAAGAGTAACTTCTACATAGCGGACCGGTGATCGAGTTTAAGAGTGCTTATCACTGCAAAACATATTCTTCGGAGAGTGATTCTCTTTCTATTAACTGCCTACACTGGTTGAAATTAGAATTTAGTTCAGAAATGTCTATAACATAACGTAATAATAAGCACCGCTCGTCGCTTCTCCATTGAAGGGTGACGCATTAAAATCAGGTTTCTCATTGCCTGTTTTCTCCAGGCTTTTATCATTGTTAAATTACATCACTTTTGCAGAACGAACTGAGCAAATGTCATTAATGTCCAGAATAAACTTATGAAGCCCAGAAGAATAATAATAATGTAAGAAAGGGAGTCAGTTTTACATAATGAGTAAATTATGGCCACTAAGTTATATTATGTACAATGGTTAATTCACTGAAAACAACAATTGAAGGCAAGCACTCTCTAGTTTGAATGGTACGGCAAAACAGTCGAGTAGAGTGAAGCCAACTACAAACAAATGACAGATTTTTAACTTTCAAATTGAACTAATTAAACGGATAATTCATTTGTCTGGATG
The DNA here is from genome assembly GCA_019787425.1 of Platygyra sinensis. NCBI lineage: Eukaryota > Metazoa > Cnidaria > Anthozoa > Scleractinia > Merulinidae > Platygyra > Platygyra sinensis. The sequence goes on along the minus strand of JAHPZR010022637.1, from coordinate 5,532 downwards.
CATCTTAACAAAGCCTGCATTACAATTCTTGCATCAAGCTCCATGCTGTTTGATTCACGCAAGGTATGGCATATAGTATCTTGCAAGTAAACTAATTTAAGCGAAGCCAGCTGTGATTTTTAATTGTGTTTTTTCATGAAGTTAGTCAAGTCAGGTAGATGAGTACCATAACCAGGCGACCAGAACTTAACCGGCAAAAGGAGAATCCAATCCCTGGGCCTTAAGAAATAAATAAGCTCGATTTGGCATGAAACAAATAACATGAAATGGAAACAGCTGGCCAGACTGTTTTGTGACAATGATAGAAGCATTTGCAGCGAGTAACAGGATCAACGCAATCCACAAAACACATAAATTAGTTTGCCTTACCTAAGGAGCGCAATAGCGGTGCATGATCAGTACAAAAAAGGGATATTTTAGCATGTTACAATTATATATATATTATGAAATCTCGCTTACCTTGAAGTTATACAAGACGCTTTTTAATGGCTGCTTTAGTGAGGTGTATTCTTACAAAAAAAAAATAATAATAATTGGCTGGCTTTATGGAAAGTTGGGTATCTTTCACTTGTCAGTTCCACTTGGCTTAATTTTCCTCTTTTGTTCTAGTTGATCTACGTACACAACATATGCAGTACTTGTTTTTAATACTTGTTTTAAAATTAAAGAAAGTCCCTCGTAGTGAGTTCCCACTATCGAAAATGCAATCTCAGAGGTTCCCATAAATGTACTTCCTACTTTCATTATATTGTTTTGTAGCCCGGATTATGAAAGCCCAGAATATTCGTGTGTGACGTGACCCTAATCGTGGATCAGAGCGAGGGGCGACGAGTGTCGCCTTCTGATACTTTACTGAAGATTCGTAAGCCAATTTTTAACACGAACCGAAAAGACAAGACATCCACTGACTCCTAGGCCTTTAAAGAGCAAGTTTTGCTTGCCATTCTAAAACGAAACCTGATCTTTCGCTCTCTTTTGAGTAACATCATCGGCGCTCAAATTAAAGCTCCATCTCGTGCGTTTTAATTGCGCGCCCGACCGTGGTATGTTTTTACGCATGCTGTAATATTATTGTATTAGTCAGAAATCACCCTAGCTGAACAAGGTAATTTCTTTTAAAGCACACTGCCTCAATACAAGCAGGATGTGGGTGGCTCTTTTAAAAATGACGGTTTTAAAATTCCAGGGACAAAACGTTCGATTGCATATGATTTCTAAAAGAACTCAGGACAGTTTTTTGGTAACGTTTATGAGTTAACCTACGTACTGGGCTACAAACGGGCTTCAAATTTGTAAAACATATTGACGGTTTCAGACTAATAACAATGATTTCCATTAATTGTGGTTGCAAATTGATGCCGGTTAAAGAATGAAATTATGAAGAGCAACTTAGTAGCGTTGGGTGTTTGTACATGTCAAAGATAAATTTAATCAATTAAGATTTAGACGTCAACTTTTTGCCATGAAATAAAATTATTTTAGAAAGTGTGTAGATTCTTCTGGCAACAGAAGTATGTTAAGTTGTGTCTAATTGTTATTCAAGAATGCATGAGTGGCCATGCAGGCCGACAAACAACCACAAATAGCCTTGAGACAAATTAACACAACGCAGCCTTACAGTACAGGAATGGGGATAACGTTTCCCTTGTGGTGTGGCCCTTAGCTGGGTTGATTATATCCTGTAATTTGCTTCACAGTGAATTGAACAATCGACAAAGATCCCCTGCAATTACATTTGATCTTTTACTGATCTCAACTTTCACTCTTCCCGAATGAATTGCAAAGTTGTAGATAACAAAGAAATATTTTCGGACAGTTAACAAAGAGGTTACTCGTGCGCATCAAAGATTCTCATTTGCCAATGTGACATAGTAATTGGGAAAGTTGCTACGTCAGTCGCTGCAGTTCTCAGAAAACTCGATACCGCTCCGATACACCATTATGGAATGTTAGATATAAAAAGATAATTTCCTACACTCTTTTCAGCACTAAGAAATCCCTATAAAAACCGAGCAACAAGATACCTCAAAAGCTACCTTTTAAGTACAGCCTCCAGCTAAGTTATTATTAATTATAACTATTCCGGAATGCTCGAATGACCAGAAAGATTCGTAAGCCAATTTTTAACACGAACCGAAAAGACAAGACATCCACTGACTCCTAGGCCTTTAAAGAGCAAGTTTTGATTGCCATTCTAAAACGAAACCTGATCTTTCGCTCTCTTTTGAGTAACATCATCGGTGCTCAAATTAAAGCTCCATCTCGTGCGCTTTAATTGCGCGCCCGACCGTGGTATGTTTTTACGCATGCTGTAATATTATTGTATTAGTCAGAAATCACCCTAGCTGAACAAGGTAATTTCTTTTAAAGCACACTGCCTCAAGACAAGCAGGATGTGGGTGGCCCTTTTAATAATGGCGGTTTTAAAATTCCAGGGACAAAACGTTCGTTTGCATATGATTTCTAAAAGAACTCAGGACAGTTTTTTGGTAACGTTTATGAGTTAACCTACGTACTGGGCTACAAACGGGCTTCAAATTTGTAAAACATATTGACGGTTTCAGACTAATAACAATGATTTCCATTAATTGTGGTTGCAAATTGATGCCGGTTAAAGAATGAAATTATGAAGAGCAACTTAGTAGCGTTGGGTGTTTGTACATGTCAAAGATAAATTTAATCAATTAAGATTTAGACGTCAACTTTTTGCCATGAAATAAAATTATTTTAGAAAGTGTGTAGATTCTTCTGGCAACAGAAGTATGTTAAGTTGTGTCTAATTGTTATTCAAGAATGCATGAGTGGCCATGCAGGCCGACAAACAACCACAAATAGCCTTGAGACAAATTAACACAACGCAGCCTTACAGTACAGGAATGGGGATAACGTTTCCCTTGTGGTGGGTTGGGTTGATTATATCCTGTAATTTGCTTCACAGTGAATTGAACAATCGACTAAGATCAGCTGCAATTACATTTGATCTTTTACTGATCTCAACTTTCACTCTTCCCGAATGAATTGCAAAGTTGTAG